>JBCEWB010072846.1:0-13164 GCA_039654565.1 Peronia peronii | reverse complement strand
GTGTCAGGATGTTGGTTCTCTTACCGGGACGGGATAGGTCCGGGTCTGCATTGTGTTAGTCCCCCCCCCCCCCCTTTGCGGTTGACTCGCTTATATCCTCAAAGACTATGTGATGGCTTCCTTTAACTATTTTCAGAGTTAAACTATTTCAGGGTAAAACTTACTCAGCTGCCTTTTTTAGGACTACAGCATTAACAGTCCTTTTCAGGCTAAAATCTACTTATCAACAACAGTTCTTTTCAGGGCTCTAACTTTTCTTTACATTACTTTTGCTTTCAACGCAGTCCTTATTACAGGGCTAGCAATCCAATCATACAAGAGGGCTTGAATTTAATATAAACACAAAGTTCGGGAGCCATAGTGTGATTTCTGTATAAAGGGAAATAATCCTGGAGTAAAAATAGTGCCTCATTAGTCATTCGACAATCCCCCCCCCGGTTAAAAACTGGAAGATGAACTCTCTTTAATTGAACCCATTAGGTTGGTCCCCGGCAAATTCGATTTAAGCGGACTCCACTGTAAATGTTTGTGAGCGCATGAGTTTAATTAAGCTTTGGTGATGAAAGATAACACACAATGTCATTCAGATACAAATGAAAATCTAGAAGATTAGTTACTTCTGATGTTTTACTAAAGTAGACTAACAGAACACATGACATTGACAATCATGAACAATACAAAATTTTAAAATCTAAACAGAAAGAAATGCCAATAAGTGCTTAGGGCCTGTGCACATCATAAATCAGTAGTGAAAATCTGCATTAGCTTGGTGTGGCTGACAACAGTTATACAAGAATGAAAGTTTTGAAAGGAAATACCAGGAAATTATACTTTCATGTAGGCCTATAATAAACATTGCACATATAATTTCAAAATACATCCAATGTATTTGAAACAAAGCAAAAAGATTGCAATATTGCAGTTTATATACTGTGCAGTCTGGTTATATCGACATGTTAGGGACCATTAATTAAATGATGCTGACGTTTCTTGTGGGGAAAAACAACAAAGAAGCTACATTATGTAATACATCTAACCAGAGAACAAACCTTCACAAAAACTTTCAAATTTAACAGCTTCTCTGCTGCGCCAATTTAATTTTGTAGTCCTGTGCTAAGTATCAGCAATATGATCAGTCGCGACCATTAATAACCCCCACCTGCACTCAGTCCCACCCACTGTGAGTGAGCCAACTGGCATCCATCCTGTACTTTCCCACAGGCAATCAGAAGCAGACAGTTGTGCAAGGTTACTAACTGTTATATGAACAAGGAGATTATTGCGCCCAATTTGGGCTCTCACTGCCAGGTCATCTCTCGAGATAACCTCCACTAGGAGGTTGAACGACGTATTATAGAACGTAACAGGTCATCTGTCAGTCATAAGTCTGCCGCAAATATCAAAAAGATTCTGTGGCCACTGGTTGGAACAACAGATCAGAGGAAAAGGGGATGGGTTAGTGGGTAGCTGACTGTTGGACCATTCGGATGTATGCGGTACGTCCTCCCCCACATGAGATACCACTTTTTGGCATCTGTATCTGATACCACTGTTAGCAGAGAAGTGGTTAATACGTATATGTATATAAAAGTACAGTAACAAAATAATCTTGTGAACCACAGGGAGCTAGCATTACCATTTTGAACAACTAGTGCATAATAATGAAGTGGATCCAAATGAGAAAGGTAAAATACATGTATAAGTTAGGCTTATTTACAGATTTAGTAGTAATTTCAATGCTACATGCAGATCTCCAGAAGTCCACTGACATTACCCTCACCTCCTACATAACTCAAACAAAAATACATGTATTCTCTATAATTTGCACTGACTTTGTAGCTTCAAGTACACACATTAACTGGAAAAAAGAAAGATTGCAGTATGTAAAATGAAAGGTACCGGTATGAAGAATGCATACTGGCTGCTGAAGTGGACAATGCTCTGTTAAGCCGGCCATACACGCTCAATTAATTTGACTCTGTATTTCCGTCAGATGTATCAACACTAGTTCCAGAGTCAATTCAACTGAACATTCGAACACTCCACACATTCAGTTTGTCACACTGTGCGACAGTTTTCTCCGTGTAGACAAATGGCGTTGTGAGATAGTCTATTCGAGTCTAACTGCATATGTAAGCGAAGAATAGGCAAGCGAAAAAAGCTGACTTGAGTAAAGCCTACATGTAGGCCTATTAATCTTTTGGAGGAACTGTGATTGTACTCTGAAGATTTTCAGACTTATCTAAGAATGGTTTAAAAGGCTTATCTTTATTTGCTGAGCATTGTATAATGTAAGGCTTCGTTTAGAGAGAATAAATACAGTGATGAAAAGAGAGACATACTGCTGTTCTACGTTTCTTGGCTACAAGCAGAAACTCAGTATTCAAACTGCGTTTCTCCCCAAGCACTATCAAGAATAATATCAGACACAGCAATCTTATCAGTTGGCCCTACATGTACTAGATCTATTAATAAGGGAAGGATAAATATAAATTGGTATCTTTTTTAATAAGCATCAAATAGAGACCTGCGTGAAGCCTGCCCTAATTTTGACTCTCTGATTCCAAATCTGTGATTATTTTTTTTATTTGAGCTGTGATTTACATAATGAATTCACTGTACTTACTATCCACCTGAACGAACTTCAAAGGAAGCCGACAACATGCTGTCGTCCTCAGCTTTGGCCTGCAGAACTGCGCAAAAAATATGAGGCGTTGCCTGATTTGCTCAGTTCAGGATTTTGCGATGATAAAGGTGGCCTAATTTCCTCCCAAATACACTGTACGAACAGTGCAAAACTTCACTGCACAGTTAGAACAGAGAAAAAATTGAGCATGTATGGCCGGCTTTACATGTACATCAATCTTCTCATGCTTAATTGCTGATGACAGACAAAATAAAGTGTTTGTGCATCTGGATTGGCCAGTTCAGAAAGAATAGTCATTTCTGTACCAGATAACAGATCCAAAATATGACTAAAAATGATTTATTACAGGTTTTTATAGGTGGATGCAAATAAAAATTCAGCAAAATTCCCTGTCAAACTGAGTGAAAAGATACCTCTATTGATATTTTGTAAGAATAACTAGTTAAAAAAGAACACAGACTTTGGTCGAGAGCTAACTTATTCAGGTTCAGTAAAGTGAAAGAAAGAAAACGTCTCCACAAAGATTATGTTAGCTTATCAAATTGTAAATATAAATGCGCCAAGGCCAGATTTGAGGCTTAAGAACAAGCCTTCCAGAGGGCATTAGAAAGAGGGCTTATACTTTTTAGCCCATGGGTAATTGCCTTGATAGTCTTTCTGCCAAACTGGCATTTATGATTTTGTGCATACTGAAGTTTCTCAATGTGTTTTACAGTCAATAGATTTAGTTTTTAGTGCCTCCCCCCCCCTCCAAAATTTACCAAGATATTTCCATATTTGGCCAACATATTTTCTTTCACATAAAAAAAATGAGATGGGCTTTTTATTGTTATCCTTTTACCTTTCGAGATTTTTAAAAAAAGAATCAAATGCCAATTTTGAATATTTTTCATACATGAGAACTTTCTATGACATTAAAAAATAACACAACAACCAACAATGAAACTTCAATTTGCTTGTATCACTTTTTAGATATTAAATGTTACAATGGCTTGTTTGGAATGATTCAGTGCGATATTAATAGCTAATAGACAAGATTTTGAAAAACGGCCAAATTCAAGGTGCTGGCAGTTTCCATGGCAACCAGATGCACTAGCAAGTTTCCTAGGATATATTCTGAATCAGACAACATACCAATTATACAAAAAAAAAGTGGGGACTTCAGTTGGTTTCTTGTGCATGCTTGTAGACAGTATTCATTCATGTTAACCCATTCAGTACCGCAACGCCCGCTATGTATCGTCTTTACTTTTCTTTATAAACGGATATCCGGCCCTAAGCATGAGATCTCGCGGGAACATGAGTTAGAGTACTCAAGGGAAGCCACTGCCGAATTTCGCCCCATTGGAACGATGCGTTTGATAGTTATGATCGCTTGAAGATCGCATTAAATTTTTGAACAGATGGTGCGGGACCATCACATTATGAAGAAGAAACGCGTTTTCGATGTGAAATATGCAGTTGATAATGAACCAGACGTAGATGAAGAATCTGAGCATAATTTAGAAGAAGAAAGTCACAGTGATGACGACAAAATTAGATCTAGATATCGACCAAGCAATAAAGATCTAGAAATCTAGATCTGTGTAATGAAGCTGGCATGGGTGCAGTCTGAATTTTATTGTTTTGTCACTGTTATACCCCAAAACAAGTACATTTATCACATTCTGCGTTGATTTCTCAACAAACTGCATCTGATTCCACACAAAAAAACATGTAAAATGTATTTTAATTTTTTTCTACAACCACCAGAGTTTTTGTCCCAATTATCCCCATTGAGCTGGTACTTCCAGTGTTCTAAATGTAGTCAGACCTGGTACTGAATGGGTTAATTACGCCCGACAAATCCACAACTCTCAATGTCTAAATCTATGTACAAATTTCAGACAGGTGCTAAGATTTGTCATTAATTATCTGTGCTTGGACCTTTTATCCACAACCATACCTATCCCTCTCAATCATGAGCCACACATCAAACAGTCATCTTTGTTCTGCAAGGAGCAGGCCAGAACTGCCATATTCTTGTTTCTCTTGTTCTCTTTATCTTCATCATCTTTCTGGTTTTCTTTCTCACTCTTATCAGTTTTCTCCTTTCCTGGGCTGGCTTTCTCTGGTTTCTCATTGTCAGCTGAGGCAGTTTTGTTGTTGGTAGAGCTGAGTGCTGCCAGACGTGTTTTGTCCACAGTAAACTGGATGGCCTGAGCTGCAGGTTTTGTGCGCAGATAATACATCCCTGTTTTCAAACCCTTGAAGACAAAACCATTGAAACATGATATGAATCAGAAGTCTGAGAGAGGACAGAACATAATATACAGTTTAGGTCCTATATAGATCCCATTGTGAATGACAGTATCAATATATGGTACCCTTTTTTTTTAAACACGAGCATAAAAAAAAAAAAAAAAAATTTTAAAAAAGTTACATCCCTGGATTAAAGTTGATAACTTGAAAGAAAACAAAATTCAAAAAAGGTATAAAAAATTAAAGCAGACCTTTTTTGCTTCTGATCAGTTCTATAGCAGGAAGTCTCATTTGGTACCAGGGAAAATATCACATATATATACATTTCCAGATGTTTGCAGTCTAAAATAAAAATAAAATGAACAAATAAAAAAAAAAACTCACAAGTTTCCAAGCATAAAAATGCATGCTTGACAGTCTTCCATAGTTTGGATCTGCAATGTGAATATTCAATGACTGGCTTTGATCAATGAATGCACCACGATCTGCTGCCATCTCAAGGACCACCTTGAAACCAAAACAAAAAATAGTACTACAGTAAGGCCAATAAATTAGAAAATTTTGTAATAAAGGACATTTCTCATAAAAATTCCTGCAATTTGAAGGACTAAATCTGCCCACAAAGCAGTAGAATTAATCGTAACTTTGAGAATCCTCTCAAGACGGAACTGCAACTACTGAGGTGCTCATTTTAGCATCTCACTTCTCAGAAAAAAAAAAGTAATTAATCCTCAATCTTAAAACCTGAGAAAAACAAAAACAACAACAACAACAACAAAAAAAACTAACAGGAAAGCACCCACCTTTTGCTTAATTTCCCAGACAGTCTTATACAATGCTTTCAAATCATCAGGTATTGTTGGAATGGCCTGAATAGATCCACCAGCTGCAATCATCAAATTTTTCACATCCTCATTCCACAAACCCCTTTCTGTCAGATCTGAAAAACAAAAGCAAACAAATTATAATTATGAAGCTTGAGACAGACCTATCTAAAATGCATTACCACAGTATCTTATGAAAAAGTGGATAGTATATCAATGTGATGGGACATGAGGTCACAACATGGATTGGTAAATCACTAATGTCAGGGCATTTGTACCCATGTCCTTGAATTACCTCTTTTACGACACACCCCCACTTTATTGTAGATGAAACACAATGTATA
Source organism: Peronia peronii (assembly GCA_039654565.1). Lineage (NCBI taxonomy): Eukaryota > Metazoa > Mollusca > Gastropoda > Systellommatophora > Onchidiidae > Peronia > Peronia peronii. Next base: position 7,108 of record JBCEWB010072846.1, on the reverse strand, counting down.
TTTCTTACAGTTCAAGACATGATGATGTAAAAAATAATGGTGTTTGAAAATTGCTATTGTTGTTACCTTTGAGCAAGTGGTGATTAACTATCTGAAACTCCCCAGACAACACTCTCCTTGTGTAAATATTGCTGGTGTAGGCTTCTATTGATTCATTATTGCCCAGAATCTGTGCAGTGGAGGCTGTCGGCATGGGAGCCATCAATAGACTGTTGCGGACTCCATATTTAGCAATGCGTTTTCTCAGCCCTTGCCAATCCAGATCCGTTGTCTAGTCACAGAGGAAAACAATGAAACTGTCAAAGTATAGTAATCCACAAAAAAAAAAAAAAAAATATGTCTTTTTAAGTTGGAAAAAAAAAAAAGTTACATGTACATTTTGAAGTCCGTTTCTAATGGAAGAATATTCAGCCCAACAACAGACCACTGTGAACTGTCTTTTGAGACACTATGATTAAGGCATCCATGCTTTGCTAATTTATTTCTCTTACCCTATGACTGGCATGACACTCACTGTTTTAACACCCCACATATCATGCTGTAAAATGCCTTTGCTGACAGGGGATCCCTCGTAAGTCTCATAGGGTCCATATTTCTCTGCCAGTTCACAACTTGCATCCAAGGCTGCAAAATAGATTGTCTCAAAGATCTCCTTGTTCAATTGCTTGGCCTCAGGACTGTCAAAAGGAAAGCGCATCAAAATAAAAGCATCAGCTAGCCCTTGGACACCAAGTCCAATTGGTCGATGCCGACGATTTGATCGTTCTGCCTGCAAGCGAAAAATATTTGAAAATAGTTTAGAAACTGCAACTGCTATTCCATTACATTATTTTGTGTGTATGTATATATACATAGCAATCACACTATATTGTGCAGTAACAATTAATGTCTACAACAGGCACAGGACTTGAGACCCAATGAAAAGGCTATATTAACGTTTTCATTGTTTCTCTAATGATATTTTGAAAGCAGCTGTATCATTTTTTAAGGCATTTAAGTGTGATATTTGTTGTGAGAATTAATGTTTCAGCAAATATCACTAAAACTACATTTTTGGAAACCAAAGATGTTCATGACTCTTACCTCAGGAACTGGGTAGTAGTTGATGTCAATGATTTTGTTGAGATTCCTCACTGTAACCTTAGTGACATATTGCAGACGCTCGAAGTCATATGTCTTGTCTGGTTTCACAAACATATTGAGAGCAATGGAGGCTAAATTGCATACAGCTACCTAGAAAGAAGTAAAATCAAAAGACCAGCTAGAAAGAATAGAATTTTTTTTTTTTAAAGCAATCTAAATCTAGTTTCAATTTAAATGCTAGACTATTTTGCATAAGATAATACAACTTTTAAATCACTCAAGAAATGCAGATCTTAAGATTATAAATAATTAACATTATGGAATGAAATAAGTTTTCTGTGGATAAATTTTGAAATGGTTGTTCCTTTCTCCCTTTATGAATGTGACACCAAAATGGACAAGTTTTTAAAAACTGTTGAATGAGTCCCATTTTTGTCTAATCAAGGTACCTCATCAGGCGCACTGTATTCTACAATCTCTGTGCACAAGTTGCTGCACTTGATTGTGCCAAGATTCTGTTGGTTTGATTTGCGGTTGCAACTATCTTTGTACAACATGTAAGGTGTTCCCGTTTCAGTCTGTGACTCAATGATGGCATACCACAACTTCTGAGCCTTGATTGTCTTTCTGCCCTTATTTTCAGCCTCATACCTAGAGATGAGTTATAAAAAAAAAAAAAAAAAAACTGGCTTTATCAAAAATGACTGCATTTACCATGAACACAAAAGCATGTGAACTGTCAAGGTAACATAACCAGGGCATATTCTTTTTGCAATCTTGCAGACCTGCTACTTTGCCAACCCAAAAAAAACCAGTATCTTAATTCTCAGAAATCTGAATTTGGCTGAAAAAATTGAAATCATATACATGTATATATACAAAACAATGAAAACAACGAGGTAATATTACAGCTAATCATGTTTACGTTTAAAATCTATGTCTGTAGATCTTGACCATATAGATCTAATTCTTAAATTAGTTATTAAATAATATTAATACCTTATTTTAATTCAACCATGTATTAACTGGTTGTTATAAACCATGTCTACTGTAACGCCAAATCAACCCAATCCAAGAAATAAAAATAGGTAAAACATCTAGATCTAGACAAAGGAGCGGTTGGCGGCAGTATAAAGCATAAGACTTGGGCTTGCCTCGAGAACCGAAAGCTTGTCTATTCCTGATGTAGTTGGAACTAGATATTATAAATTTAGTTCTGTTCAATACAATGCAGCTCTTAAACAAGGCAATAACTAATGAGAGTTGCTGAGACAGTAGTGATTGCAAGATTGAGAACCAAAACCCCCGTTTGCGGTTATGGTTTTGGTATGCAGAATACTTAGCTTTAAAGTGAGTTGCAAACATATTATAAAAATAACATTCTATGGATTTTAAATCTATTTCTTGGTAAAGGTAGGGCACTTACTTTTCATACAACTTCTCAAATTCTTCACCCCAAACATCTGCCAGTCCTGGGCACTCATTTGGACACATCAGAGTCCAGTCTCCATTGGCTTCCACACGACGCATGAATAGGTCAGGAATCCAGAGGGCATAGAAAAGATCACGTGCTCTTTGTTCTTCTTTGCCTGTATTCTTTTTCAGATCCAAAAATTCAAAGATGTCTGCATGCCATGGCTCCAAGTAAATGGCAAAAGCACCTGGTCTCTGAAAATATAACACATAAAACTGTGTGAAAGATGAAGGTAGAATCACTCAAATCTTCTCACTCTATGTATTTTTTAAAAATAATTAGTAAAAATGACTTATCTCAGGGTTCTTTACACCAAGTTTTCAATAGATTAAGTAGGCTTGAAGTCAACAAAACATCACGGATGTCAAACCATTTTCACAAAAAAGTCGACCCCCCCCCCCATTTTATCACAGTGGCCTGGCGCTGTTCGGTTAAGTAAAAGTAAGACACTTAAAAAATCTAGGATTTTCATTGCTTTGAGAGAAGTTTCCAAGTTTTCACAGGATTGTGTGATGGCACTATAAAATTATACAACTTGTGGAAATTCCAAGGACTAAATAGATCTAGATCCCATAGAAAGTGCTGTCGTCAAAATCATCAAGCGTTAATTAGATTAGATCTATTTTCTACATCTAGATGGCAAACAGCTGCCCTCTTACACAAGTCTTTCTATGATCATGAGTACTTTATCTGTTGTTGTTGGTACTCTGTGCTGATTTTCCATCAATAACTCTCACGCGAGCATTCGACTGCATGTTGTTGGGTGGGAGAAATTAAGTGCTACGAACTTTGATCTTCAAACAGCCGCTGAACAACAGTCTGAGGCATGAGCAAAACTCTTTCGTACTTCAGGTTTCACTGTCATCATGCAAAATTTGTATCGCAAATTACTATAAAACCATGATTGCCTTGTGGATTCAGTAAAGTCAGCGACGACCAAAAAAGTCGAAGTCCAACTCAAGTCCATGAAACATACTGTCCCTGTAAATCTCTAAATGCATAAGTCCGCAGAGGCGAATTTTACAGGAAAGACAAAAAACTTCAATTACCATGAAATTTGGCATGAATGTAGAACAAAACAATATCTAAATTTTGTCAGAAGGGATTTTTGATATTTAAAATCTGAGAAATTTTTGAAAAATCTGTGACCTTTTCACAAATTTAAAAAATTGTAGAAAAAACCTAAGCACTTTATCAAAAATCTGTTCTGACAAAATTTAGACAAGGAATGGTAAAATATATACACAAAATTAAAAGCACATTGGGTGGAAAAGTTCAGAGCCTATTGAAGGTAAAGTTACGCAATATCGAGTAGCGAAATCTAAGATGGCGCCTGATGCCATGGCAACCAGGGGCGATTTCGAATATTTTTTTTGAGTGTTTTCCTCTAATTTGACCATGCCGAATTCGATGGTAATGGTTAAAATCATCCCCCCAACATTAGCGGTTTCCAAAATGACTCACAGGATCCCCCCCCCACTTGTAATGTCACAAATGATTAATAACACACCTTGTTGCCTCCCTGGTCTACATATCTTGCGGTATTGTTATAGACCCTCAACATTGGGATCAAGCCATTGGATGTTCCATTTGTCTGTGAATAGATATTTAAACAATTCAAATCATTGTACAAATACCATATAGGCCTATATGAGACTGACAAACAATTGCGAGTTTTTGTCCATAGACTACACACATCACAAAATCACAGGTGGCTAAAATATACTTCATTTGCATCTTCTGCCACGTAAACTCCAAAACATTTCCTCATGAAAGTAAGAAAGGGGAAAATAATTTTTTAAAAAAAAAAAAGGTTATTAATTTGTCAAGAGCAAAAATCCATAACTTTTTGTTACAGTTCCATATATCATTTGCAGTTGTTTCTAAAATTCATCTCTTTATACATCTGAAAAAAAAAAAAAGAAAAGAAAAAAAGCTCTGCACAACAGTAGGTGTATGCAAACTAAACAGCTATTGGTTTTAAAAGATGAAACTGAAAATATGGATTGGGATACAAAAATTTATATTGGACTGCACAATTGATCACGCAAAAATTTATCTAAAATCTGGAAAAGTCCAGCATATTTCAGATAAACAGTAAACTTGTGATGGGCACTACACCTCCATTTAACCTACCCCAGCAATGTAGCTACCAGTGGCCCGAATGCAGTGAACATTCAGACCAATACCACCAGCACTCTTTGAGATGAGTGCACAAGTCTTGAGTGTATCATAGATGCCTTCAATACTGTCAGAGTCCATGGTCAGCAGGAAACAGCTGTGGGAAAAAGAGAAAAATTCAAAAGAGTTATGTAAAAACTAATTAAATGTTTACTGTCCTGAACCTGAATTATGACATACTTTACATGCATTTCAAGTCCATTATAAGACTGCACAGATTTTATTAGCAATGGCATAGTTCAGTATTTTGCAAATGAAGATTTATTGGACTATTATCATTATTATGCTTACTGACTGGATAAAGAAGCATTTGCAGTATGAAAGTTTCAGGTTTGTTGTGTACAAATAGCAAGAGCCATTTAAGAATTATGACATAATTGCATTTAACAAAAAACTGACCTGGACAGTTGAGGCTTGTTTGTGCCAGCATTGAACAATGTGGGGCTTGCATGGGTAAACCATTTCTCTGACAGCAGATTGTAAGTCTGGAGAGACACATAACATGACACCAAGTTGTATTACCATTAAAATTCAACAGGAAAGAAACAGACAACTACTTGAAGATTTTACAATACAATCCACGTTTGTCAACATTCTTGTATCAACATACTTTCTGGGTCCCAAATTTTCTCTTCCATGTAATAAATAATAAAATCCCCCTATATCAACATTATCTGTTGTTCCTCCTATACTGACATGCCCAGCAGGTTTTTCCCTCTATATTCTTAGTACACAGTGTAAAATCAAATTTTGACTGACAGAAGTTCATTGTAAACAAAGGCAATTGTCTTCACTTATCTGTACAGACAATTGTGTGGCACACAGATTTGTTACGAACAGCACAAGTCCAACTGGACTAATCACTACACAGACCTGTCTACCCTCACAACAGCAGAGGAGGGATATCTGACCCAAAAAGGAGGGAAAATCAGGAAAATTTACCGACCCATAGTTCCTACCTAGAATTACTATGTATTACATAACAAACCAAGAAAACATCTGCATGTGAACTTAAGGTTTCATTCGATATAAATATTACAAATTAAATTAGATCTGCATTTCTTACATTCTTTGCAGATTCATAACATAATGAACAGTTTTACTTTAATTCAAGTATAGATCTAGTGCATTTTGCACTATTCACAAAAGTTTAGAAAATTCATTGCACAAATTTCTATTCTTTTGTCAATGTGCCATCCTCTTACATTTCTGAAGGAGAAGGCCCGCTACCACTTCACTGCAGGGTGGGAAGGGGAGTACGTGGTAGGTTCACAGCCAGCCCGCTACCTAACACCCCACTTTCCCTTTGATCCAATGCTCCCATCGCTGACCGGCGTTTCACATCTATCTGCTTCTGCATGTAACAATCAGTAATACTGAACAACGGATTCTTGACAGTTCTGATTGCCCGCGGGAAAGTAGAGGACAGTGTCGGTGGGTTCACACAGTTGGCGGGACTGAATGTGAGTGGGGGGATAGCAGTGGATGGAGAGAGAAAAACTGATTGGACTACAAATAATGCATGACAGTGAAGTGGTTAAATTCTGGCAGTGATAGTGATAGCTACCATAAAAAGAAGTAGGCGTAATAGCCATTTCACAGACAGAAAATAGCCCGTGAGTGAGACAACCTCCGTCCCGAGTGCTGGCAGAGAGATTCGAATAGAATGACAGGCCGGTCAAATTTCACACCAAAATTATGTCGGAATCGCCGAGACTATCTTTTCCCCCCCTCATTTTGTCATCCCTCTTACGAAAAGTAAGCAGACAAGACCAATAGGCTTGCATGATGATGCACGTTATGGGCAGCCTGTCATCTTCTGTCCTATGACACATGCGTAGACATGTATTCGTAAGCTAAACAGATCATCGGCATCCAACCATACTTTTGAGTAAAAGATCCCAGGATGAATCTACATCGTTTAGATCTACATCATGGTCGGCAACAAGCGGATTCAAAGTGAAAACAAAATGAAGGGCGGGATCTGACACCACGGTTAATTAAAGATTTAGGTTCAAAAGGAAACTACACGAGCGATCGTGGGCCAAGCAATGATTAGTTCATGAATGACTGGTGCACGTGAAAGACTACTTAGCATGAGGGTGGGGTGTAACACATAACATGTCTGGACTGGGCTACATCATGTACTGTTGGCCTACAGACACAGGCCTTGGCAACAGCGGCAGGCAGGACCACTCTAACGTGATTTGACAAAACGCCTTTTTCGATTTGGTGCCAAAATTTTTTTATTGCATTATTGGATTCTCATCAACATTCCTTATCTTATGAACTTATCAGGTTTTGAGAAAGCACAACCAATTCTGAATTATTTAAAGAAAACAATTTTTGAAAACGCCTTTTAATCTGCTG
>JBCEWB010072836.1:0-13165 GCA_039654565.1 Peronia peronii | reverse complement strand
CCCCCCCCCCCCCCCCCCCCCCCCCCCCCCCCCCCCTCACCGTGGGCGTGTGGTTTGGCGTCTGTCCGTGGTATTACGTCGTGGGTTGAGGATTCGACTCGCGGATCCTGCCATCGGAAGATGGTAGGATACGAAAATTGAAAGCTGCACTTTTTTCCAGTGACTCAACGGTCAACTGGCTTCTTGGGTGGAGAAGCCTGACGTTTAGTCTTCTCGGATAAGGGCCAAAGTATTTCGGAGATCCCAAATGTACGTAATGTGTGTTATAGAACCATTGCCAGTTTAAAATCGGAAGAAGAGTACGCGGAGACGCCGCTGTCCGGGCATACGTCCAAAAATTCCAAATTTCTATCCGCAAAAATTCTTCTCGCCAAAAACAGGGCAGTCGCTGAAAGCCAAAATGATATTACTTTCTTAGGATTAAAACGGTTAAGAAAAACAAAAAGATTCAAGCCTATAAGGTGCTATACATGAATTCTGTTAGACTGCACCACCTACAGTGTTTGATACACAAGGCCCAACAGCTGTTCACGGCCTGAGAGAGGGATAATCAACTGATGCAAAGGCCCACAATAATGAGAGAGGGAAAATCAACTGATGCATAGGCCCCGGAATAATGAGAGAGGGATAATCAACTTATGCAAAGACCCAGAGATAATGAGAGAGGGATAATCAGCTTATATAAAGGCCCCAGGATAATGAGAGAGGGATTATAATCAACTGATGCAAGGGAACAGGGATAATGAGAGAGGGATAATCAACTGATCAACTGATGCAAGGGAAAGGGGATAATGAGAGAGGGATTATTATCAACGAATGCAAAGACCAGCGATAATGACAGAGGGATATATAATCAACTGATGAAAAGACTCAGGGATAAGAAACAGTGATAATCAACTAATGCATAGGTCCATGGATAATGAGACAGGGATAACCAACTGATGCAAAGGTCAGGAGATAATGAGAAAGGGATTATAATCAACTGATGCAAAGGCCCAGCAATAATGAGAAAGAGATAATCAGCTGATCTTGTAAAGGCCCAGGGATATGAGAAAGGGATAACCAACTGATGCAAAAACCTGGGGATAATGAGAGAGGGATAACCAACTAATGCAAAATGCCCAGCGATAATGAGAAAGGGATAATAATAAAAAAAAAACAGGGATAATGAGAGAGGGATAATTAACTGGTGCAAAAGTCCAGGGATAATGAGATAGGGATAATCAACTGATGTAAAGACCAATGATAATGACAGAGACAGATATAACCACCTGATGCAAAGCCTGGGGATAATGACAGAGCTATAATCAACTGATGCAAAGATCCAGGGATAATGAGAGAGGGGTAACCGACTGAAGCAAATGCCCAGGGATAATAAGAGAGGGGTTATAATTAACCGATGCAAGGGAACAGGGATAATGAGAGAGGGATAATCAACTGATGCAAAGGACCAGGGATAATGAGACAGGGATAATCAACTAATGTAAAGGCTCAGGGCCAGGATAACAAAGGTCGCTCGTTGTTTATTCCTTCTTTTCTTAAAAGATTTCATCTCATATAAGCTGAAGTCGGTCGCCTTATTTATTCTTTAAGCTACTGGCTCTTTTTTTCTTCTTCTTCCTTTCTTTCTTTTTAATATATGAACTTTTTTCCAAAATAATTATTGTGACCTTAGAGTAAAAAATAAGAAAAGAAAGGAAGAAACAGTAAACAAATACGTTAAGTAGATAAATAAATCAATAAATAAAAAGCAAATAAATGAATAAAATACAAGAAACAGAAAGAAAGAAAGAAAGAGAAAAAAAATTAATTTGCACTCAAACCACTGTAAATGATAGTTTGATGAGGAATTAATTGAATGATCAACTAGTTGGGGTTTGCAAGTTTGGTGGACAAATAGAGAGGTGTGGATGGGATTTTGCCAAATATCGTAACTAAATTAATATATTGGGGCCAGATCGTCTAACCGAGTATCTGGCTTGTCGGAATCGGACAAAAATTCGTGTTCGGTCGTAGCGACAGTTAACAATTACCATGTCAACAATGGCACAAAATGTCGAGTCTCTTCTATTAAAATACGTGAAATGTGAGTCCATCTTTCCTCTGATACGACCTATCATTGTTTCACATTTAATTATACAGGTTCTATGCTCGATTTTGACAAGAGCCCACGGTGGTTCAATACTGCTTTGCAAACATTCTCTCAGAGCCCTTTCTGTGGTTCTGCTGTTGTTGTTGTTGTTGTTGCTGATGTTTGTGTGGGTGCTGATGTTGTTATGGTGTTATGGTGTTATTGTTGTTATTATTGTTGTTGCTGTTGTTTGCTATTGTTGTTTTTACTGTTGCTGTTGCTGTTGTTGATGTTTTTGTTGTTGTTGTTGTTATTGTTGTTGCTGCTGCTGTTGCTATTAATGCTGGGTTATTGTTGTTGTTTTCGTTGTCATCGTTGTTGTCGTTATTGTTGTTGTTACCTCTGTTGTTGTTGCTGTTGCTGTTGTTATTGTGCAGTGCGAGCAGCAATAATGAATCTCAGTCTGGTGATAAAAAAACCCAACAGGGCAGATTAGGACAACAATTGTCTCGTCATAACGCTCAACTTACCCAGCACTGAACTCTGTTTCCAAACACCATACAACGGCGTGATGCGGTCGTCTTGTTAAAGCTTCCCAAAGCCATTTTTATAAACAAAATCGAGATTTATTTTCCATAGAAATCCTGAGAGTGTCCAACACGTTCTAACTACACTTTCAGAGTGAAAATCCTGCCTATGCCAAGAGACAGAAGCATTGAAGGTGAACGTTAACACATTAAACGCACTGCGCTCAGCTGTGGGATTGCCTCAACCCCTCAAGCGTTTATCTGTGCCAATAACGAGAAGCAAAGTGAGTACACAACCTTACACACGTGCACATCCAGCAACTCCCTCCGTGCGCCGTGTTGTGAAGGAGAGGAGAAGACGGGTCGATATGATGTTCTGAGTTTGGCCTGTTCCAGAATTCTCACTCGCTTCAACAAAACGCCTTATTCCACTTAAAAAAAAAAAAAAAACTCACCATTTAGATTAAAACGAGGTTTCGCTTGGCAAGCTCTCTTTGAGACATATATAGTGAAATAAATACCGGTTTTAACACTTTACTCGCCGAGGACGTCAATCATTGTTTGACCTAGGATTTCGTCATGACCATGTGAAATGTGAATGACAAATCTATTTTCATGAGAAATCGTGGATAAAATTATGCCCTTTGTTTCCAATTAACCTTTACACATTCAAAGGGTAAAATATTTAATGCTCTATGTATCCGTCCAATGCTTTGGCACGAAGAGAGTTAAGGAATGATCTTATGCAATAAGCTAACATTTAACATTGTGGACATTTGTCCTTGAACGGGTGGAGAAATTATGCAAAAGACTATCCACATTTCTTTTCATAATGCTGTTTTCTTAAAACTAAATTTTATGACTAAATTTATTATTATTATTTCTCAGTATATCTACCTGCGATGTCATAGATTCCTTTTTTTTTTTCTTTAATCGCACAGCATTGCCATTCATACTATTTCCATTTTGAATTTGCTTGATTACACCATAATGTCTTAGTTTCCTAATAAATGTTTTACTTGTTAACACGCCTGTTTTACAATCATTCTTTTTAATGAATTTTTTTTAAAAATAATAAATAAATAGAAAATAAAAACAAATATTATTCCGACACTGCCATGACGAGGAGTGTTTTGTCAAAGGTCGTCAACTCTGTTCTCAAGTTCTCCTTGTATTTGCTTTTTGGCTTGTTATATCAATGAGCCATTGCTTTTCAGCTAGCTAGGTTACTTCCCTTTGCCAAGTCCAAGCGGTATAAAACAAGCGTTGTAAAGAAGGAAAACATCACTAAAACTCCAGATATTTGAAGCAAGTCAAGCATAAAAAAATATGAGATAAAAAAAAAAATCACTATGAGGGAAAAACAGAAAGACATGTTCATCGTGATAAAATTTTCCATTTTCCTTGCTCATTGTTCAAATAACAAGAGAAAGGTGCCCCCCCCCCCTTTCCCCTCTTCTTTGCAATGCTTGTGTTAAACCGTTTGTATTTGGTAAAGGGGAATTACCTGGCTGACTGTCAAAATGGCTCATAATGACATCTCAAGCAGTCTGGTGTATGAATCTATAGGCCTGCTCGCTTCAGACAAATAACATGCTGGTGGACGGATGTAAGCCTACGACTATATGGGGGAGGCGGGTGGGGATGGGGTAGGGGTGCATAAGTAGGTATACAGTAATGAAAAAAGAAAGCACGTACAATACTCACTGCATTTATTAAACAAGCAAATCAATATTGTATATACATGTAAAAGTACTATTATTATAGTTATGATAAAATGTCTTATTATCATAAAGGCCACTGAAAATATAAAAAAGAATCAGACCAATTAATTTATTGTGCTAATAATTTTAATGAATTAAGTATTACAACATTGATGTCATAGGTACTGTACACCTTCTTTTGCACCTCCCTGTATAACCAGTCATTCATCTATCGTGATTAGTTTTTTTCTTCTTATTTTATATAAAGAAAGTTAAACACGATAAAATGTCATGGAAAACAAAGACTGAGACAGCGATAGGAAACACACGCACAGAGAGAGAGAGAGAGAGAGAGAGAGAGAGAGAGAGAGAGAGAACGGGGGACGACAGGTGGAGAGGAAGGAGGGGAAGGACAAATTGTGTCAGAAGAAAGATGGTCTAACTTGTTCTGCTTTTTTTTTAGGAAGATCGTTGTGACCAGCCCTATTACTTCCCTTTGCCAGGCACAAAAGGTTTTGAACAAGCATAGTATAGAAGAAAAAAAAAAGCCGTCTGCACAATTTACCTCGCTTGAAATATACATCATGTTTTTATTATTATTTTTTAAATGTATGGTACGAAGAAAATTTTGTCTTTTTACTGTTCTAATTGTATTAATTTTTTGATGATCAGTCTTTAATTGGCATGACAAGCAGTTTTACACTGCTTGTTCAACGTCGCTTGTGTCTGGCAAAAGGAAATAATAGAGTTGGTCACAACGATCTCCCATTGTAAAGACTCGTCACTTTGGACCAGTGTTTACATTTGACCTCTCGCACCGGTGCTTCAAACAGAAAAGAAAAAGAGACGGCGCAGTCGACAGTGAAGAGAAGATAAGAAATATTAGTTGAGTTTTATTTGGAATTAATGATAGATTTATATTAACTATCTCAGTGCCAAAAACGCCTTCAAGTGGTGTCTCGTTTGACATAAAAGCGGTGAGCCAGATCAGCAGTTGAAGACAAGATCTCTATACAGGCTCTGAGATGTAAATTTTACTGATGGAGAACTGCAAACTTAAATTTAAGTTTTTGAAATGATCCCCAAAATGCCTAGGACAGCGAACTCGGTACAGAAAGGGTTAAGTAACTTATATTAACAAACACAGGCATGGCCATAGACAAAACTGTCACAAATACATGTAGTATCAGAACAAGGCAGATGCCAGAAACCCTGCATCGCAACGTAATAAGAATATCGCTGATGGAGGAAATGAATTTCTGTAACGAGACGTTCTCCTAACAGTTTTCGTGGGAGTGTGTGTGTGTGTGTGTGTGTGTGTGTGTGTGTGTGTGTGTATGTGTGTGTGTGTGTGTGTGTGTGTGTGTGTTAATATAGGTCACAACGAAACGGCCCTGCGAGTGTATGGGCCAAGTGCGCACCCCGATGTTGGCATGTTGAATGATTGAAACGAATGTGACTCAAAAGACAATGAGTCTGGTGTTTTGAACGCGTCATTTTATCAAACGCAAAATTCCGATCAACCTCGTTCGTGAGGAAAGTATTCAATTAGTGTCGCCTTTTTAGAAAAACGTCAAAGATAGTAAGGCTTTTATTTTTCGACTTTGTGTAAGAGGAAACACAGATCTTTATGCGACAATGTTGTAGCCAAATGTCATTTGGATATATTCAACAGTTTTGGAGTCCATAAGCCTTTCATGGGTTTTATTGCAGATTTAAAGTACAGACAACAAACAAACTTTTCTTTTTGAATATGAAAACATACGTTTCGTTCTTTACTCCATTTGGCTTTCATTCTACAAATGCGTTAGACGCACTGTGTACTTTGCACTTGGATTCCCTCAGAGACATGGATTTTACATTACAGTATGACCATAAAGTTAAAACATGCATGCCGTAAAAATTAAACATAAATGTCATTTCAGTGACACGGTTTCGTCAACAGCATTTATTGATTTTTTAAAAAGTAAACACACACTGCACTATCAAGCTGTTGCTAGAGGGGTCGATATCAGTACTGGGGATCAGTCACTTTATTTTGACATGAATAGCAGAGGTCAACACTTGTTAAATCGGTTATCTGAATGATATACATGTATGTGCTTAAGTCAAACTATAAACCATGGCGTAGAATAAAACAAAACAAAACAAAAAAACACATCAAATTGTTTTGTTTATGTGGTTGATATGGTGGTGGTAGTGATGGTGAGATGGTGATGGTGATGGTGATAATAGTCGTGATGATGATGGTGGTGGTAGCGATGGTGCTGATGGGGTGTTGGTGATGGTAGTGGTGGTGATGGTGCTATACTATTCAATCATTGTAAAGAAAGAAGGAATCCCCAAATTATCAGGGTGAGAAAAAAAAATCTTTATCGGATGTGGAATTTTTCTGAATTTTCAGTTCCTCATCTATCAAAAAAAAAAAGAAATAATAATAATAATAAATAAATAAAATAAAATAAGAGAGAGAGAGAAAGAGAGAAAGTGATTTTTCCCTCTTTATAATTTGTCTCATATTGCTTGTATTGGACAAAAGAGAAGCAATAATTTATTTTTCGGAAGCTCGAAATGCCTCATTGTTGTTCCGCTTATCCAATTATAAATTCCTACATTACAACCTCCATGATCTATTGTAGCCTTTTTTTAAAAAAATAAACAAAATGGCAGGGCTGCCCAAAGACATAGTAAGATTATCACTGACCTTTTCATGAGGTCATTTTGTGCCAGCTGACACTCGATCGGCTTGAACCATCAGTGATCTGAATATCCCACATGTTCACAGTTTGCAATCGTTTAAAGACATAGGAAGATCACACACAATATGACGGTAATCCATCCAGAAATCTGCAGAAAGACAGGTGAGCTGAGCCTATCTTCACATATCATTATATAAGTTAAATAAAGATAAAATAACGTCACCAAGAAAATTCCATTCACAGTTGATGAGATACGATATATAAATCTAGATGATCTATGTATATTATGTAAGACACTAGATCCAACCTGTTATGGAAGAAAAACAAGCCCAGTTGTGTCACATAGTGAATCTCCAGGACGAAACAAGCGCTCCTGTGAGTATATCTGCAAATAATCACTGCGCCCCGGCTTAAAGAAAAAAAGCAATACAATTACACCATTACCATCACTTCTTCCGTCGACGTCCCCGAAGAAGAAAAAAAAAAACACTGACAATGTCTGAAGTCTGTTGACAGATGGATGAGCGAACGATTCACAGCCGTGCACACATACACAGAATTTTCGTGCGTGAGGAACTTCACCGATCGAACCGCTCATGCCGAGTGTGTGCACAAAACGTACGCGCGAGCACTGGCAGCGGGACTGAGTCCGCAATGCGAGCAGAGAACGGACAGATCTAACGTGATCTGACAAAACGCCGTTTTTCATCAGTTTAACCATCTTTCCACACTATACAAACTGTCTCTAAATTAAGAGTCATCTGTTGTGAACTAACGATCGATTTGTCTCTCTTTTTTTTTTTTCTGCAATTTTACGGCAAACGTTCGGTATTTTGGTGCAAAATTTTTGTCGAATGTTAACATCATAACAAGACAACTTTGTGCTGTAATCTTAGGGCATGCGTTTGGCATTTTTTGGTGGCAAAGTTTTGACATATTTTTACATGAAATATTTACACTGTGTCTGTTTAAATATAACTTTTCAGTTTGAATGCAATACAAAAAAAATATATATATTATATGTACTGGGCCTTGATTCTCCAAAAACTGCATCTTGTTCACTATTTGATATGTTTAAAGCGAGATAATAAATCTAAAGTGAGATACCAGTCTAAATAGAGATAGAAAATCTAAAGTAGATAGATAGCAAATCTAAAGTGATATAGAAAATGTAAAGTTATATAGAAAATCTAAAGTGAGATAGCAAATCTAAAGTGAGACAATAAATCTAAAGTGAGACAGCAAATCTATAGCAAATCTAACGTGAAATAGCAAGTCTAAAGTGAGATAGCAAATGTAAAGTGAGATAGTAAGTCTAAAGTGGGACAGCAAATCTAAAGTAACTTAGAAATATTAAAGTGAGATAGCCAATCTAATATGAGATAGCAAATCTAAGGAGGGATTTTCTGGAGACCCACTCTCATGGAACATGCCTTTAGACGCAGTACATTAGAGAAGTGGGTGGACCGGACATCAGAGACCGCTTTGTCCAGATTGAGCAATGAGAGGCATTGTGGGGAGAGATAACGCAGCAAGCTGATAGCTGTTGGATGCGGAATCTCATCTACTATGACAAAACTGAGCTTTTCATCATAGGTGAGATCTCAGTATTATTTTCTGCGTATTCTAATACACTTTTCACAACTTAAACCCTAATAATAGAAATTACCAGTGTGTTAGGATTTCTATTAAGATATTAATAATAGTTCATATTTAATTTTGACGAATAAGAGTTTAAGATGATGCAATATGAATACTGACATTACAGCAGTGTATACAGTTGACAGGAGATGAGCCATTGTGACTATCAACCAAATTATATACCTTTGCCAAGTATAAGAGGTATAAGCCGCGCATTGTAAAAGAAAAAAAAAAAAGACTTTTTTTCTTTGATTATTTAAAACACGACCAATTTTTATTGAAAATGTTGAAAAATTCATTAGATCTATATGATGCAAACAATTTTGGTCATATTTTGATATATTTTTTTTTTTACAGTGCCTATGTTATACCTCTTGTACTTGGCAAAAGGGAAATAGCATAGCTAGCTGAAAGAATGACTTGTTCCAGTACAAGTCGTGATGAACAGTGCAAGTTCTTGATTAGATCGACACTTTGACACCTCTAGGGTTAAAGATCCATAAAGTTCATTATGTAATGCTAAAAAAAATAACAACAACAACAAAACAACTGATTTTATTTACTCTGCATTAAGGGGGGAGGAGGGGGGGGGGGGCGGGGAGGAATCCTAAAATGTGGTTTTTGCTCCAAAAAAAATGCAATTTTTGGTTTTTGTTTTCTCTTAAAAGTCCTGCCTTTTCTAAGTATAAAAATGATATTAAAAGGTGGACATGTCCATTCTGAGTATTTGACCCATGGTCATTCAACTAATGTCGCGGGCTACTGTCAACCATAATGTAGTTCCCTCTGGCTGCTACATGCTGTGGTAGATCATTTTTACTATTTGCTTATATATAGGCGAAACATGCATAAAACACTTGATTATGACATCTTCTAGCAATATCTTGAGCTCCAATGCCAGGGATGGATATTGGATGACCGCTCCGAGGCGAAGAAAACTGCTGATCACGTGTAAGTTTTCACCAGGCGCTCTAAAATGAGCTTCCACATCCTATAAATAATAAACTTTTCTTTTATTTCTGCTGCTTCAGAGCTTAATTGTGGACAATATGCCATAGTAAAGGTCAAAGCACTCTTGGTTTTGACAGAGAAAGATATGGAAACAACATACATATCCTCAAGAACTCGGAAATGACTCTATGGGAGCCCTTATAATGATGGAGGGAGGGAGCAAATTTCGAGAAAATCTACCCCCAGAAAGCCAGGAAAAGGCAACAAAAGATACAGAAGTATGGAGAGAGAGCTATAATGTGAAAAAGGGCTGTGTTGAGTCGAAAAGCCGAATAAAAAACGCTCTGTTAATTTTTCACTGAAAGAAAACTTTAAACGCGTTTTTCTCAAAATTCTTTTTTTTCTTAATTTCTAAACCGATTCTAACCAAATTGACAACATCATTTTCACAATAAAACAGAAACAAAAACATACATACGCGCAGCCCCTTCGGTTTGTACGTTTTAGAGAAAGATATATTTTTAGGATATAAAAAGAACAAAAAACGGCGAAATTTGAAATTTCACCACACGGCATTTTCAAAAATTTCTAGAATTTTTTTTTCATATGAAGAGCTGAAAATGTGTAACCTTTTAGATATTACGTCAAACAAGATGTCCGCCACATTTCATTAAGTTTCATTAAAACTTTGCGGAGGAGATTGACTTTAAAGTTAGCCATTCCAGAGACGCCAAAATCCAAAATGGCGGCGTCGCATGAAAACCATTTGAGACAGAAAATGGATTTTTTTCCCACTGTTATTCTCTAATTAAAACACGCCGAATTCGATGGAGAAGGTTAAAATAGTCTATCTCTAATAATTAGAAAAAATAATCATCCTCAGGACGTGTCTCCCCTTCCCTCCCTCCCCCTTCCCTTAATAATAGATAGGTCGCAAAACTAATACTTGGTATTTCTCGAAAGGTAAATTTTTAGGGACAACGTGTCTTGTCGGACTGTGTTGGGGATGACAAGATAGTCGACAGAGCTCCATATCCATTAAGTGCGAACGGTTTATCTAATGCGCTATTCGATGAATGACAAGGATGGGAGAGAGAGATAGGGCGAAAACTAAATACGAAAAAAAAATGATAATGAAAGGAGTGAGAAAGAGACATGAGAAGTTGAAGAACAGCAACAAACATAGCAACGATAACAAAAGTGGAATAGAGAGAGAAAAAAAAAGGAGATTGAGGAGGTGAAGTAGAGGAAGAATAAAAAGGAGTAGAAAAAGAAGACAACGAACAAGAAGCAGAGAAAGAAGGATGAGAAGAAAACCAAATCTGAAAGAAATGATGAGGAAAAGGAGGAAGACAGAAGGTGACGACTAGAGAGAGAGAGGACAGAGAAAAAGGAGGAGAAGGAGAACAAGGCAAACCTGTTCGAGCTATCAGCCTGGGTCCATCCACAAAAATGCTGGCGGGCAGAATATTGTATGTCATTCAAAGGCCACATTCAAGCTTAATATTTAATAATATGATATTTACTCTTGAACTTGTTCTCTCACGAGTTACAGTAATCACTGCGTCAAAACACATTCTGACAAAATCCGAATAGTATAGTTTATTTGTCCATAGGGAAATACATTAATTTTACCAGTGCAGGAAACAACTGAAACAAAAATATACGAAAAATACACAGCACAAAGATAGGTTAACAATGCCTTTCTCTCTAAAACTTCTCCTTCCAGAAAATCGGGATTTAGTTTAGTGATAGCTCTTTTAAGGCATATTGAGACAAGAGGAAGTTTATAGTAAAGAAAGGTGATTTTCTAAATATATAAAATAGTAAATAAATAAACAAACTAATTAATTAAATGAAGGGAATTTAGTTTAGCCATCGTCCTTTTTAAAACATATTGAACAAGATATGTTTTTAAAAGAATGAAGTGGTAAATCAATCAATAGATAAATAAGTAAATAAATAAATAAATAAAAAATACTGAAATACATAAATAAATACATAAATAAATAAATAAATACAAGAAGGGCATCTCGAAGGGCTCCAAGCGCCTTACAGAACCAAAATGTTTTACAGCCACACACACAGAGCTCAATACAAACAGGAGCAACAGCATATATAGTTACATACTAATAATATCATAGTTACATACTAACATTATAACATATAAACAGGATCAGAGATATGCTCTTATTCACAACAGTGTAACAATATAATCCAATTACGTAGTATAACTTGTGGGCATCAGCCTGAGGTTGATCCTCAGGGACATATCGTGGGGTGTAACTGTATGAAACTCACGAAGATATTGGGCAACCATTGCCCCGGCCTGTCAGGGCGCTAAAAGAGCTAAAATGGGCCGCTTGTGGGACTGAAAAGCTTAAGAAAACCTAATCGAACCACCGGGCATAACTGATTAGATTGTCTTAAAATATTGAAAAACGTTACAGGCTACTATTATTATTTGAAAGAAGGGAAATAATAACTGAACTGTGAAGGAAAGGTCGTTTTGCCCAGGCAGATTAGTGGCCCAAAGTAGAGGCCCTATGAGAAATCCTACAGAAATAGCTCCTCCCCCCCCCCCCCACCCCCCGCGCCCCCTGCCAGCTGCTGTGCAGTCGATGCCAGAACCCACAGACACCGAGCTAGCGAGCGAATAGTCATAGAGTCACATTTCGTGTACTATAGCACCATTTGCCACAGTGTGATGCTACTTCACGGGCAGGAGAAGGAAAGAAACGAACGTGAGAAAGCGAGGGAGAAAGACAGGAGGGAGAGAGAGAGAGAAGGGGGAGGGAAGAGATGGAGGACCGATAATAATTGATATTACATATAGAAGACGGATGGGCGTGGCGAAATAGAGCGGGTGAGAGAGGATCCGTATATATGTATGTGTGTGTGTGTGTTGTTTTGAAAAGGTGAGGGCAGAGAGAGTAAGAGAAAGAGAGAGAGGGAGAGACAAAGAGAAGAAAAAATAAGTGAAAGAGAACAAGAGCAAAGGACAGGCAAAAGAAAAAGAGAGAGAAAGAGAGAAAGAATAAAGAAGAAGGTTTTGGCATGTCTGCAAACAGAAAGACAGAGGGAGAAGAAGAGAGAGAGAGAGGCAGACAGACAGACAAAGAGAGAAAGAAAAACTGAGAGAGGCAAAGAGATGGGGAGGAGAAAGACGCATATTAAGGCATGTGGCAAGCCCACAGCGAAACTCGCTGTTATCGACTGACACCGTACCACGTTGAGCACACACTACACATTACATGCCCACTATTTCTAAGCTCTACATTTTTTTACTTTCACCAATTGAATGGCATGATTCATTGATTGAGCAAGATGCACTTCCGTTCAACTCGTGACTTTCTTAGGATGGTATAGTTGGAATCCCAAGATGTGAATCTCTCCTAGAGGTGGATATCATTTGCACATTCCGTGACAGAGATAGATAGGCAGATAGACAAACAAACATACAGTCAGATAGACAGACAGATAGACAGACTAATAAGCAGGCAGACAGATAGATAGATAGATAGATAGATAGATAGATAGATAGATAGATAGATAGATAGATAGATAGATAGA
>JBCEWB010072825.1:0-13165 GCA_039654565.1 Peronia peronii | reverse complement strand
CCCTCGTCCCACAGACTATTCCCATTACAGATTTGCTCATAACCTGATGCAACTGCTTGGACGAAACCACTTCACATGGGGGTGTATTTCCGTTTACGTTATAGAATCTCGGTGTAAACTGCAAGCTATCATCCATGTGACCATGGAGACTTAGATTATTCTTATCAGATCAGACCGGCTGACGTCGACGGGGCAGCAGTGACTACAAAGAAATATATAAGTGATCTAATGATGGCACAGAATGAGAGCACAAGAGAGCTATTTGATATATAAACCACTAAATACATAGGCTACTTTAGCTTTCTTTCATAGCAGTTATAGCTCACTTGTACTCTCAACAGCTTGATTGCTGGTCAATGCGAAAATTGTTGAATGGGTCAAGTGGTCAGGGGAGTCTGCGTTATTATTCAATATGATATAAACAAAGAGACTGCATGTATTTGATACTCTCTCGCATCATAGTATGCATGTCGTTTCTTTTGATTGTAGTTTCGGACCACTTGAGGGGACTTGAGTGGGCCATGTGGCCTTTGATTTCTGTTCTTCTCTGCTGTTCAAGAGGATTTCATCTTTTGGCATGAAATTTCTCACTTTTCTATTAGGTAAAGTTTCCTTTACCTTGTGAAGGAGTGTCTGTTGAGCTGCGCATACTATTATGGCAATAATTTGACAAAACGGAGGCCGATAAATCTCAAGTTTAAGTGATATGGTGAGAAATATCACAGCGCAACGAGGAGCCCCCATAAATAAACATGGGCATCGCATGCAGGGATTCGCTTCACCTGTCGTATAAATACGTGGTTCGCACTTCTTGGGTTAAGACGAACAAATTCACCACACATCGAAACTTTATCAACTAATGAAGGCTGCAAAACAAACAGTAAAGCTCAGAGAGGTATGCTTTTTTGTTTAAGGGGGCTCGCGGGTAGAAAATCATCAATTTGGGTCAAAAATGACATGTTCTCATTTATTCTTAAAAGATGCTATAATCATTGCACAATTGGAAAATATAAGTTTATACTGAAGAAACAGCTGTAAATGGCTGAAATATGGTCTGGAAGTACTCTACCCTCCTTAAAATTTTTTAAGCTTCATTTTTTTAAAATTACTTTTTTCTGACACTTATTTTCTTAAACTTTTTCTTATTATTGCACTTACAGCCTTGAAATTTGGCACACTTTACCTCCATTCATACGCATAAATAGCTGGCTACTTTTTATTTTGATATATCAAGGATGTTTTTTTTTAGTGATTTTTTAAAATTATGGCTCATGTGAATGATCATTTCTTAACTTGTATTACAATTACATTATAATCACATTAATTGCTTCATTTAAGTAGAATTTTAAAAAAGTGATTTTTTACTATCAAACCCCCTTAAAATACCTTCAAAGTCGATGACAGCAATGTCTTACGGAGCTAACTTTTAGTCACAGAATGCTTAAAATAAGTTGAAATTTATCATAAACACCATGATGATATCTGAAACATGAACTGAGGACTGAACAAAGATGGATTCTACTAAAAGTTTGACATTACAGATTTATGTTATTTCATATGCTCATGATAACTGTTTTGTTGTAAGAGTTATCTCCCTAATAATTGATGAACTAAACACATTTTATTTAATTGTACCCAAAACAATACTGTCAAGGATTGCCATTCAGTTTTTTCAATTAACCATTTCTAGGTGAAGATAAGAGAACATTACTGTCGCTAAAATCGTAACAAAAAAAGAATGAATGATCTTATGGGGATAACCTTCACCCCAGATCATTTACACCAAATTATAGGAACAAAGTAAAACAAAAGATTAAGCGTCACTCATTGAATTTGAATCACACTATAAGTTTATTGGAATATAAAAAGAAAAAGCACATTATTTATGATATTACACAGGCACTTATCCACAATAAAAATCTTAGAGAGATAACACTGGTGACAAAAAACATTGCTAAAAATGCTCTATATTTTTACGAGAAGTGTAGGTTTAAATCTACGCTCAACCAAGAATTGCCTGCTATGTTACACAGGAAGGAAGTGGTGAAAGAAAATGAATAAAGGGTGTATGATTGATGAAATGTCTTACGGGGATAACTTTTAACACTAAATCTTACGGAGATAACTCGTTGGATATTGTTTACTATAAACAATTACCAGATGTTTTTTTTCAATGACTCAGCCTTTCACCCCATGTTACCAATTTTTCTGCAATGCGTGACTGTTCTTTGTTAGGAATGCCTGAAGAGAGCCCAAGGCATGTGGAAGTGGCCTTTTTACCTGCGTCTTACAGAGATAATTTTTTAACGAAAATCGAGAATGACTGGAAATCATGCTGCAACTTCTTTTTAGATATTTACAGTCAACGTTTTTATCGATGTTTGATTAGAATATTATTCTCACAGAATAATAAGCTATTAAATTCCTAGGTAGAGAAAATCCTGATCCAACTTATTGACCATAATTCAAGGTCCCCTTATTTAATAAGTTATCTCCGTCACCAAGGCCAGTTTTCTCAACAATAAAACCATAAAACTCCATGGGGAAAAAAAATCAAAAGCCTTCTCAGTCTGAAGGTAAAGGTTAACTTTGTTCATGAAGGCCTATTTCAGAACTTATTTTTCCTTTTTGATATCTGTTATTCTCTTTGTTAAGGGGGCAAGATTTCGTGTCCCCTTTTAGGATGACAGGATTTCTTTTGTGGAGATAGAATCTTTCTTTTAATTTTTTACATAGGGCAAATTTTAGCAAACTGTTGGTAGAATAAGCTTGTTTGATCATAAAATGACATCAACAAAAAGGAATCAAACACAAATCACTTGAAACATTTTGTTTTTAATCATTTTTATTTTAGACCTGTAGTACTGGACAGCTTTTCAGAATGCCTTTTAACAAATGGAACGTAAATTGAGTTCAGAATTATACTGATGCTTTATTGATTTGTTATATGATATATAATGATTTTATGTAGGAGCAATGGATATAATTACAGTGAAAACCTGATAAAACAGGATCGCTGGGACCAAAGAAAAGTCCTGTTATAAGCGGATCCTGTTACAACCGATAGACAATGAATTAGAGAAATAGAACATTGCTAGCCTATTGCCTGATTATAGGAGACACTTTTTTTTTTTCATGGATAGTCTCCCTTCATTGAATTATTTTAGTTTTGCATGATAATATCCCGTGATTGAGCAAAGATCGTAGTGAGGAGGATAACAATAACATGGTATATCACTTAGACATCATAGTATGTTCATGTACTCGTAGCACCAATAGTCAAAAAGTCCTAGCAGAGCAACTGGCGACGTGAATATCGAACACGGGACACTGCATTGGCCTCGTGCCAGATTCTCCCCATCGCTGTCCCTAACATAGTGCCGAGAGTAACTTAACATAGCCTGAGCGCACTGAAAGATCAAGGGTACCCACCTGCTCCCTTCCTCCCATTGTACCAGTCCCTTTATGCCCGACCTATTGGGTACATTGTCATGGAGCTGAGGTGAAAGGCCATATATGTACTCTCTCGATGGTAATGTGTGGGGCTGGAGAGCTATCGAAGTGATTGCGATAGGAATGCGATGTCAATAAATCTTGCTTGATTCACGCGTTCAGTTGAAACACAAGGTGATACCAACATCGCAAGAAAAATAAACGCAAATGTACTTATCAGTAGTCATCACTGTTGAGAAGTGGTCAGTGAACGGCGAGACATGTGTTTGTCTTACCTAAGGTTAGGAGCTACACCTGTGAGTCCTTTCTTTATCCACCTTGGCCCACCACCTCAGTTTATTTTGTCTATCCTGTTATGAATTATTAATGAGCTGCCACCCATCCCCTATCTCCTTATGGCACATCTAGTGAACAAAGCAGATGAAATAATAGCTGTGAAGTGATTCTGGAGTGAAATGGAGTGCATTGTATTTTATTTGTTAATCTTGAACTATAGCTATGTCAGTTTTATTTTCTTAATTCCTATTTATGTTACAGTAGCACCTCATTTGTTTTCTGCTCACATTTTTATCACTGATTTAATTTGACACTTCTGTTTTTATTTTTTTGTAGTCTTCTATTTTTCCTTCTTGTATGTGTCTTTCCTTATTTCAGTTCTGTCAAAGAGAGTGAGAGATTAGCACTGTGGTAAATTTCATTGGACCCTCCTTTAACTCTTCAATACCGTAATTTTTTACACGTTCTGCCAAGGTTTTTTTCTGTTCGCAAAGGTGCAGAACAGGGTATGTTAAAAAAGAAATCTGTAATGCTTGATGTACATGAAACATATGTATTGTACATCAAATTCAAGGTAAAAGAATGAAGAATACAATGCACATGGTATAAACAATGAAGAACCCAAAAATGTTAGATTTTTATTTTGAAAGTTGTAAACAGGAAACAAAATGAAAATAAGATTATTTTTTTTTTAGTGTACTTACCATCGGAATCACTCAGATTGAATCTAGATCTAGTGTCGCTGTTGATATCTGATTCACTATCTGAATCGCTGTTTTGAAACGTTTGGAACCATTTCATTGCTTGAAGGCCGACGTGGAGGCCTGGGTCTCCACTAGGGCCAGGCTGTTGACTTCCGTTGCTCATGACAATGGTTTTCTACCCAAAAACACAACACAGTATTGCAGACCTCTCTGAATACGCCAGCAAATTGAAACTGACGCTAAGAAGGCTGACCCAGATGTGAACACATTAATTTAAATAGCTATAGCAAAACTAGAACCAAGAAAACCGACGAAATGAGTGGGAAACTGATCTACGCAGTGTGCGTACTGACGCCAGTGAATTGCTTCGGCACCTATGCAGTCTGCATAGCACCGGTCTTGAAGAGTTAAACCCCCTTTGGTCTGAACTATGACCATTTATTGATTTTATTTATTTACCATAATGAAATCGTTAAAACTGCAATTATTATTTGGACATATTGCGTTTTACAGCTGAAATCAACTGACCACGAGACCCAATGGTTACTGGTGGAGCGATGCGTTATTTGGGACATTTTGTGAATCACAGTAAATTTCATCTTTTATCTGTGGCCACTTCCAGTTCCTAGTAGAAGTTGGCCTCATGACATTCGCCCTCAAATACTGTCCACTATCCCTGTCATTTCCCTTGGGTACTGTTTCTCAAATAACTCAAATAAAGTACCGAATTCCCAGTGTTAGCCAGAAATTCATTTTGTCAGATAGATCGCTTGCATTCAGCGCCTTCTTTAAGTCGTACACTTTGCATAAAACTTCTCCTTTGTTGTGTTTTTGCATGATTTCTCCACATAGTTTCCCAAACATGCACTGTATTCTCTTGATTCTGGGAACTTCTTTTACATTTTACCAAGGGGCGGAACCTCTTGTTAAGTCAGGCAGTCAGTTTCATTTTGTGAGATATGTTTTGACATGAGATCACTGATTTTCTTCATTTCCTGCAAAATCCTGAGAGCAGCAGTGCTCATTACCTTTCTCCTAACTAAGCTCTTGGCACTACCAACTATGCTGTCCACCATCAGCCAGTGTTTCGTCTCTTACTGATATTGCCAGAAAATGTCATACTCGAGGGTTGTATGCATGCTTGGCCTGTATCCAATCATATACATGTAATGATCTATCACTGCATATAGTAGCAAGAAGGAGCCAAATCGTGATTGACAGTCGCAGGCCGGGATATGTCTGTTGAATGACCATGGGCCAAACACGTTAGAATGGACATATCCACTTATTAATATTTTTTGGTAGTATGAAAAGACAGGAAAAACCCCAAAAGAAAAGAAAAACCCCTAATCACATATTTTGAGCTAAAACCATATTTCAGCCAAATGCTCTGTTATTTCTGAACCAAATAGCTTCAAATTTATTGTGAATATATGTCTTGTGCCCAGAGCAAATGAGTCAAAAGTCGTGCCTGGTGATTTCGAGCTACTGCTGTTTCTATTTTCCGATCCAGGTACCAAATTTATTTCCTTTCTTTTTTTCACAAAACGAAAATTTAACCTTTTTTAACCTGAAAAAAAAATTTTGGTATAAATTTTATCTGAATCGGAAAATAATGAAAAACGGACGTAATTTGAGATTTGCCCGGTGCGACTTCCGACTCATTTGCCCTGGGCGCAAGACATATATTCCCTATAGATTTGTTTCAATAATATGCACTCCTTTTTCTAAATTTTATTCACATTGTCAACGGAAAATTGGATATTTGGTGAAGAATCTGAGAAATAAACAAAATTTATGACAGACATTGTATGCCAAATAGAGAAAAAACAAATGCATATTGTCTTTTACTTTAGAGGTAGATCTATTTTATTTTATTGCTTTTGTTTTTAATCTTTTTTACTTACTTATATTTCTTTCTTTTCTTTTTTTTTTGTTTTTGTTTGGTCCAGTTTTCATATGAGATGCGACATGATGAAATCAGGCTCTTGTCAAATTTTGAGCATATGGAGTTATTGATACCAAATTTAAGCTGATCCATTTCTCTCTCTATGTGTGAAAAAATTTTTTACCTTAAGTAGAAGTCGAGCTATTGGCAATTAAAGACGATGGGGGTGACCTGTTTGCTGCAGCTCAATTTAGTGAGAAATAGCTGATCACTTCTGTAAATCCTTATTAATCTTTGTTAGCCCATGTCTCTAAACTGCAATTTTGGGGCCTTTACTCAATCTATTTCGGCAAATTTAACACCGAAATGCATTGTTAGATTGATATTGAAGAGTTTTGTGAAGAAAAAAAAATCCATTAAAAATTCGTTCACTGTTGAAAAACACATGATTCTCCGGTCGCCTCAGTTTGATGAGCACCTGATTTCATCGTGTCAGAGTGTCTGTTCAGCACCATACCTATTGTGTAAGTAAGTATAATATTCCTCCCTATAGTTCACTTTTCTTATCAACTGTTATCATTTTTATCTTTAAGCTATTACAATGTATTTTTAATTGGAGGGTATGGGCTTTAAATTTATTAAGTCGTGTCGCTCATGGTCAAGAGCCTCACGCCTAAATTTTCAATCCACTCCATGTTCCTAATATTTTTTTTTTTACTATATGCGCTTCTTTCTGGAAGGTGAAGTCCCACGTGAAAATAACGGTGGACACCTCATTCAATTCTGTCCATTGTACTCGTTGGCACACAATGTCGAGTGCTGAGTCTGTTTATAATATGTCTGTAGTGATAACCCTGTTCTCACCAGCTTTGACATTGTCTCTGTATGCATCAAGAAAAGGCTTTATTGCGGGTCATGGGTTTCTTGTTGACATGTTTAGTATTTTGACAACATTGTTGTACAAGTTACAATGATCATTTTAATTTTATCAACCCCATCTGCCTCAATTGTGGCACGAGTCATCTACATGTAGTTATTTTGGCCAGCAGGGCCTCTGTTCTGAACACTGAGCTATCGTTAAATTTTACTTTTAGGTTATATTTGTTGTATGACATTCAGTGTTTCATCCAGAAATAGCACTTGTTCCCTGATGTAGTTGCATTTAGACATAGATCTTGTTATGTGATTTGAGTGGATTTCTTTTTTTTTTTTCCCCAGGTGATTCTCTTTACTTTTTCAAAGCATGACATTTTCAAAAAAATGTTCTTTTTTTTTTATCTCTGAGACAAGAAAGAAAGAAAAGAAAAAGACAGAAAATTTAGATAAAATTTCTGTGTCTCATGAAAAGTTGTGTCTGTTATTTTCGCAACATTTATTAATTGGAAGTGACTATGAAGTGACATTGCACATAAAAAATCCATCAGTTGGTGCTCTCTTATATACAGCTGTACCAAGTTTCAAATACAGTAAATCAAAATGTTCATGAGAAGAGAAAAAGATTTAAATGCACCTAATAAGTGAAAATCTTGAGGTTTGACTTAAGTTGTTAAAAAAAACTTGGCATTAGGTATGTAGAAACTTAAGGGTTTGACTTATTTGGAACATAATGAGCTGTGTTGAATTCATAATCTGGGTTTTTTTGTTTTTTTTTTACTGGATCCCTTTTTCTGGGATAAGGTTTTAGGAATGTCTCTGTATAGTAATAAGAATATAGGGTAAGCTATTTATGTATTTAGCATTTTTATTTTCTCTTCTTCTTTTTTTTTTTTTTTTAAATCATGTGCCCTTAAGATTTGCATTTTGTGGTAAATC
Organism: Peronia peronii; assembly: GCA_039654565.1. Taxonomy (NCBI): domain Eukaryota; kingdom Metazoa; phylum Mollusca; class Gastropoda; order Systellommatophora; family Onchidiidae; genus Peronia; species Peronia peronii. The sequence continues at coordinate 5,032 of JBCEWB010072825.1, read as the reverse complement.
ATATTCGTGTTAAATTGCAATGGAAATGTTGCATGACATGCATTGATTCATTGATTGATTTTTAAAAATTTAATGTCTTAACACAGATTTTGGAAAATACAAGGTTGTAATAGTCAATACGTGGAACACTATAAACTTTATATCTAAATACGTTGAAACCTAGGGGCCTTATTTATTTAGATGCAATGCCTGAATAGGTGTTGCCATATTATTTATCCCATGTAAGGATTAAATAATACAAAGCATAGATCTCGAGCTTTGTTAAGTTGAACATTTATGTCAACCACTGTTTACAGTATATGGGGTTTCAGGTAAGTGGCAGATAACGTTGTGTTAAATCCCACTTTCTGAAGATGGTCATAATGAAAATTATCCACCCTTGTCTAATCCCGCCCAGTTGGCAGTCCTCGTTACAAATACGAACAGCAACAACAAAAACAAGGAATAAAAATGTTCACCCATACAATACGCCGGGGGTGGGGGGGGGCGGGGGGGGGAATTGGGTACTTATGTGAGTTTGCAGTGTGCCCTAATAAGAAACCTTTGTGGCTCTAGTTTAATAAACGCTGCGCTTGATGGTTGCAGTTTATTTTTGCAGGTAGTTTACTTTTTTTTTTTTCATTATTGATGGGACATTAGCTTCGTGATGAAGCTGTGTGGTCAGACATTGATCTTTTACTCTTCTTTGTCTTTGCAGTTTACCCATATAATAATGGAAAAAAAAAAAGAAGAAGAAGAAATTGGATACTTATGTGAGTTTGCGGTGCCCATTTAAGAAAAGTTTATTTTGATGTGGTCCTTATTAGTCCATTTATCGGCGAGTTTTGTTACTGTTTCGATTGTTGAGCCATTGAGACTCTGCTCCATGCCTTCTCATTGACCTAGTTAGTCTGACCTACATTTGCGTCCTTTGTGGCGTATCGCTAGCCGATCAAGCACTGTGTACACCTGATACCTACGTCAGTACACAGGGTCGGAACACGCACTAAAACAGGCTTGAGACAAAGACAAAATGCGAGCGTGGGGCAGCTCGTAGTGAGTGTTACTTCATCGCCATTATAACTATTGTTGTGAGTGTCCTGCCCTTAGCACACTACTGAAAGCCTGCCCAGAGGGAGGAAAAGGCTGGTGGTATTATGATAGTATACATGTCTCACGCCATCTCTTTGGTTTAAATAAACAAAGCACATATAGGATAAATCCAATCTGGTTTCCTCTGGGTGCGAGAATACTGGTAGCCTATTTCAAGGTACAGAATTGGAGTGAAGGGGGATCAGAAGGACTGATTTAGTTTTTACTTTTCTTTTACTCACCTGATTAAATTATCACCATAGGAGTTGCCTGAGTTAGGGTTTCCTTAGATATCTGGGGTGTAGAAAATCTTGACCACTATGTTTCTTTAATATTGTCTTTGGGAGACCTTGGACCCATCATGTTGTATACTCTCCTCCCTCCACTCCCCCCCTCCCCCTCCCAATACTCCGAATTAGATGAGATGTGTTTGTGAATGTGTATGGTTATTAATACATTATTCTTGTTCCTTTTTCAGACTTTTTAAAAAGAAAATGATAATTGCTCCATTGCATGGAAGAGGTGCTATTTATATGGTTTCATAGCAGTTACATTATACATATGTATTAGTTTTGGTACTGTGAATTGTTGTGTTTGTTTAGGTCTTATTTTCATTTTAATGCCTGCAAATTACTGAGTCATCAGTCGATTATGTTTGATGGGGTATAGATAGATCACAACTGTGATTCAGTCTAGATTTGTATCAAGCATTTATTACAGACATGTGTACAGTGAAGTGTATAGAAATCCATGTAGATATATTGTAGGACTGTTGCTTTTTTTTTTTCTTTTAATTTGCATACATGTACATATATGTTTATTTGCGGACAGACACATCAAGTAGTGGGGCATGCAATATCATTTGCTTTTGTCATTTTCATGATGAGTATAGATTACAAACCCTAAAATGGAATATTTTGCCTTAACCTAGCAATTAGCGCTATTTCATCTAGTACGCCACCCCCACAGCAACCGTTCTTCCCTGGACCATCATGTAAGTATTGCTGTTTATTTCTTTGCACTCATTTGTAATTGCACATTTCTGTGGCACAGATTGTGTGTGTGTGTGTGGGGGGGGGGTGTCATTTTAATATTTGGAATATTATGGTACACAGAGAAGATTTGGTCGTAGGACTGTTTTTTTGTGTTTGTTTGTTTGGGTTTTTTTTAAAAATAAATTGGATGGCATAGAGTGATACTGAAAATGAGTCAGTGGTGTATTCTGTTCCCTAATTTGCACACATGCACAGAGACACTGAAAATGAGAGGGAGGAGGCATCCTCCCACCTATATTATTATTTACTATGATTCAAGACATCAGAAACAGTACAATAGTAACACAGAAAAGTTTGCAAAAGTAACTTTTAATGAAATACATATGCATAAATAAAGCACTCAGTTGTTCAGTGACCCTGGCATGATAGACTAAGTACATGTTGCATAACTGATATCAATATGAGCATCTGTTGTGATCAGTACATGTATTAGGTATGCTTGGAATGTGAAAAGACGATTAACCATGTGTTAATCCTGTTTTAGTTTATTTGGTTTAGTATGACTATATTTGAGATATTTTGTAATTTTGGGTTGTGATTTAAGGTGTTGGCATTCGACTGCTTTGCCAATTAATATACATGTATATGACTGACCTGGGTTTTGCTTTATTTAGGTTTTTGTTTTACCTGATTGCCTAGGTGGTGTGTATTATCCAGACTGCTGTTGAAATGGATTGTTTAAAGAGGATTGGCTGTTTTCGAAGTGGAGTATCAGCGTTGGAGGAAGAAAAAGATTTCAGGGCATATTGCAATAAAGGAATAGAGGAAGATAAAAAGGCAGAAGTTAGAACTGATCAAATGGATTGACATAAATGAAGCAAAATACACATATAATAGTTTTCAACTGACATTGAACACAGTTGAGCTGCTTTCAGCTTGGAAATACTCACTTTGGCTGAAAAGTTGGAGGGAGAAAGGGGACAGAGGAGGGTGAACTAGGCATTAAACATCTTTATATATGAACAAGGACCCACCCACACCAATGAAGGCTTGTAAATCCTTTTCAAACCCTCTGTCTGAAATTTTCAGGAATTCTCATACACCTGGATTGGATTATTTAGTAATCCGAATATTATGGGTGTAAATACTGGGTTTTTTCATTGCCATGCAAAAAAAAAAAAAAAAAAATCTCCTACTTGATCGTGTGCAACTCCAGAAGAAACAAAATCAGTTAAGGAGAATTATCGTTAATTAATGAGGCAGGACAGCAGTACACCATTTTGCCAGGGTATCATTTTTGCTCGCGACAGATGACAAGAAACTTGTTTCTTTTTTTTTTTTCCAGTTAATTAGTGATATGTTTAGACAAAAAATACTGAAAATAGTGTAAGAATTGACCTCATTTTAGTGTTCATTGAGAAGTTGGTTCATAGAACTTCAGAACTAATTGAATAAACTGTTCGATAATATAAGATAAGTATGTCAGTTCCATAAGACTGTCCATAATGATAGACTAAATCTAAATGAAAGACTAAAGCCAGTTGATAATTAGTGCCGTCCATAGCACAGCTGAAATATGTTTGTTTGTGTTGGATCAGCAGAATCATGATTTAGATACTAGTCAATAGTGCTGGGCATCAACCTGAATTTTGATAAACTGGATTTTTTAAATTACCCACTTTCTAATAACTGGTTATAAACTGGATTTTATCCGTTTTCATCTGGGCAGCAACTTGCAATTTAATTTCTGTTCTTGCATGGGATCTACCCAAGCACAGCAAGGCGCTTGGCTACCTTATAGATCTAAGTATAATACACGACTGGTGAGCGCCAACAGGGTGGAGACTGGCCTAGGTCACGGTGAAGTCAAAAGCGTCATCCGACATAGTGTTCGAAACCGGTGGGTCGACCAGTGGAAGGTGAAAAGAGCATGGACAGCAGCATTGGTGATATTCAAACATCAGGCACAAAGCCCGAGATAGACTACAAGGTGCCAGTGAACAGCCATCTGCTGAAATTGAACATGTTAAGGAATAGAATCGTGTCAACATCTTCAAATACCAACACATGACAAAGTATAATTAATCATGTTTCAAGCTTAGTTTGCAGTGTAGTCTGTCACGGTTAATGAGCACAACCAGTTCGGTACTTGAACCAGTTGAAGACCCGGCGGCGAACGACAGCCCATAGGTTCACAACTACGGGAGGCCCGCTGCCTGCGACACATGTGGAGACACTAACGATGTCAGTCACTACATGCTCAGGTGCCAGAGGTTCGAGGACCGGCGAAAGGATCTGGTCCAGTACGTGTGGAGCGTCGGCAAACCCCTCAGGTTGGAAACAGTGCTCCCACACGACGCACCAATGACTTGGTTTATGTCATCTTTCAACCACCTTCCCGGTGGTTATCTGGAGACGCACCAATTTCACTGAAGAAGCTGGTCAGGAGATACGTAGCGGCAACGTATCTCAAACTGACGTCGGACTGAAACCGTACTGAAAAACTCGGTAAAAAACACCGATCATGACAGTCCGGACACGAAACAGGTGGAAGGTAGCGAACCTTGCCGGCCCCGCTGAGCGAAGGGGAATGCCTTCTGAGCGGGACAAGGCACGCACAGCTTTGAGGATGAGTTCGGCGTTCCCCGGTGTTCCGGGGCAGCACCTCAACTAGAAGGTAGTCCGGACGAAACTTCGGCAGTGCAAGCGTGGCCCAGCTGCGAAATAAAAATACATGTACATGGGACGAGAGGAGGGGAGACTGAAGCGACGGTCTCCCATATCCCACTCCGCGTCCGAGGCAACCGTTTTCAAGGCGGAAGCTAGTCGCGATCGGTTGTGGCAGGAGAGGGTTCCTTAGGTGCACCTCCCTCTCGAAATGCGCCGCCACCCCGGGCCCACACGTGGTGGATCGGTAACTAATTCGGAAATCCCGGGGGGGGGGGGGGGGGGAGGGGTTGTCCAGT
>JBCEWB010072814.1:0-13166 GCA_039654565.1 Peronia peronii | reverse complement strand
AGTCTTTTGCCGATTCATAACATAGTGAACAGTTTTACTTTTACTTTAATTCAAGTATAGCTCTAGTGCATTTTGCATTATTCACAAAAGTTTCGAAAGTTCGTTGCACAAATTTCTATTCCATTGTGCCATCCTCTTACATTTCTGAAGGAGAAGGCGCGCTGCCACTTCACTGTAGGGTGAGTACGTGGTAGGTACACGGTCAGCACGCCACCCAACATCCCCGCTTTCCCTTTGATCCAATGCTCCGACCACTGATTGGCGTTTCTGCATGTAACAATTAGTAATATTGAACAATGGGTTCTTGACAGTGCTGATTGCCCGTGGGAAAGTAGAGGACAGTGCCGGTGGGCTCACACAGTTCGTGGAACTGAGTGTGGGTGGGGGATGGCAGTGGATAGAGAGAGGAAAACTGACTGAACTATAACTGATGCATGGCAGTGAAGTGGTTAAATTCTGGCAGTGATAGTGATAGCTATCACGAAAAGAAGTAGGCCAAATAGCCATTTCATTTAGACAGAAAGTAGCCTGTGAGTGAGACAATCTCCGTCACGAGTGCTGGCAGGGACATTCGAATAGAATGACAGGCCGGTCAAATTTCATACCAAAATTATGTTGGAATCGCCGAGACTTGATCTTTTTTTCATCCCTCTTACATAAAGTAAGCAGACAAGACCAGTGATGATGCACATTATGGGCAGCCTGTCGTCTTCTGTCCGATGACGTATGCATAAAGACATGTACATGTATTCATAAGCTACTAAACAGGTCGTCGGCATCCGACCAGACTTTTGAGTGAAAAATTCTAGGGTGAATCTACGTCGTTTACATCGTAGTCGGCAACAAGCAGACTGAAAGTGAAAACATAAAACGAGAGGTGGGATGGGACACCACGGTTAATTAAAGATTTAGGTTCAAAAGGGAACTACACGAGTGATCGTGGGCCAAGTGATGATCAGATCATGAATGACTGGTGCATGTGAATAACCACTTAGCATGAGGGCGGGACGGGCGGGGGGTAACACATAACACTACATGTCCAGACTGGGTTACATCATGTACTGTTGGCCTCCTGTCAGACACAGGCCTTGGTAATGGCGGCAGGCAGGACCACTGCCCACAGCAACAAACGGGAGAACGCAGTTTTCTTGCTGGACTGTGAGTGCAAACTGTACTCCAGCCGCATTCAGAATGACGCCAAAGCATGAAATGCGGAAAAACTAGTATAAAATATCCGAATTCGTCCGAATGCAGAAATTTTTTTTCACGGCGCGGGGTGGCGGGATACTGAGTCGAAATGCGGGATAATCCCGCTTAAGGCGGGAAGGTAGGCAGGTCTGCATATTACATTACACTTGCTATACGTGTAAGTTTAGCACAGAAATACATATAAATATTAAAAAAACCTACGGTACAGTGAAGCCGTGAAAGGTGGACTACGATATAGCAAGGGAAGACTGTATATATATATATATATATATATAATTTTTTAAAGAGAAACTGAGGATGTGGTGAGGAGGGGAGGTGTGAGGGGGTGGAAGGAACAGGGGGAAGGGGATGTACAGGTACTCACCTCTGTTCCGATGATACCTGGCCTCTTGTAGTGATAGAGCTTGCACAGCTGGTAGAAATCCACACACTTCTCTGAGAGCAGCTGATCCCTCAAGGTCCACAGAGCACAGAAGGTACCGGCCTCTACACCTCCAAACCTGGCAGGCAAAGGAAACAGGAGTTAACTCTTTAACTGACAAGCCATGATGGAGTTGGTCAGGCTTTATGGGCAGAGGTTGAGCAAGGAAAAGGTAATTAGGCGGAGTGGGAGAAGTATTGAGAAGAAACTCGATGTCTGTCAATGAACTCAGACACTTGGCTCAAGAAAGAAGCCTTGCAGATAAAGGATACTGGAGTTAACTCTTTGACTGACAAGCCATGAAGGAGTCGGTCAGGCTTCAAGGGCCAGAGGTGACCAAGGGAAAGGTGGTTGTGTATAGTGCTTGAGGTGTCGAGAAGAAACCAACAGTCTGTTCACAAAACCACATATCCAGCCCAAGAAAGGAACTATTATTGTTGTTGAGACTCAAAGACATTAAAGGAAAAAAATCTAATAATTTTTTGTTTTAAATTGCCCAGTGGTCCAGTAGATTATTACGTTAAGGAGTCTGCTACACAGCATTTTAAGACAAGGATGAAAAAACTGAAAGTCTGATGTGTACATTATGTATGTTAACAAAACCTTGGTAAAGTGCAATGGACAGTGGAGGAGAGAAAAAGAAAGACAAAGACGGAGACAAAAGCCGAGAGGAGAAAAAGAGAGGAAGACAGAGAGAGAAGATCGAGAGAAGACAGAAACAAATGTGAGAAACAGAGACAGGAAAGAGAGAGGGACAGAGAGAGAGAGAGAAACAAAGAGGAAAGGAAGAGAGAAAAAGAGACAGATTTGTTGGTCTTACCTATCCATGACGACCACAGGTCCACACTCAGGAGTGTTCAGGTAGCTCTCAGCAGCCACTATTGCATTGAACGCATTTGGCTGGCTCAGGGGCCAATCTTTTGCATGGATAATCCTTGTCATCAAGGTGTAGTCATACTGCAACAAAGCAAAAAAAAAAAATAAAAAATTATCAGCTGTCTCAGACTGAGCAGTTCACTTCCACCTTGCAGCAAAAACATGACTTCAAACAATGGTTTCTGAGCATGATATCAGCTGCCTTCCAATAGTTTTGCTGCCTAAGAGCTCTATCCACCCCCATATGGAAACCCTTGATCTAAGCCTGTTTCCTTGGTTTGGCTGCGTGGGAGCTTAGACACTTCAGTAAGGGAACTTTAAATCTATGCAGCTTGCTAATCAAGAGTTTAGCTCCTTATGCATTTGGACACCAGATCTAGTTAACTTGTGATCTAGGTTTTTTTTTTTTTTCTTTTTTCCTAAGCCTTTCAGTCCTAAGAAAGTATGATTAACTCAGCTTTAAGAAGTTGCCTGTTTTTGCTGAGAATTTTTGTGGGTAGAAATTATGAAATTTGGTGATTTTGCACCGACATTGGCCTGCAGCCTACTCTTTCATTGATTTTGAACTGCCAAGGGTTATTTAATGTGCGTAACGTACACACGGGACCTCCAAAATATATCTGCCCTTATCTGACAAGGCTAGACATCGGACATCCCTACCCACAGGAAGCCAGGGGACCGTTGAGTCACTGAAAAAATGCGGGTTTTCGATCTTCGTGTCCTTCTATCCCCCAATGCAGGACCCGCGAGTCAATCCCTGCCTGTTTTCTCCATCAGCAGACGCCAAACCCTAGATCCACTGCACCCCCCCCTCCCCTCTGTGATCTAAGTACCTTATCAACAGCTGGACTGCAAAAGAGATGATACAAAACTAGGGGACCTTTTATCCCAGCATTTTAACAACAGTTATCTGTCTCCAAGTGAAGGCTCTGTGTGCTTGTGTGCGCGTATGTGTATATGTATATATGTATGTCTAACTGTCTATGTATGTGTTTATGTATGTATGTATGGGATGAAAAATCTCACCTGAATCGAGTCAAGTATGAACTCAGAAGTGACAAAGCCTTGCTCCTCATTTGGCACAGGTTCGTCTTTCATGGCTAGACGGAAATTTCCCGAATCCACTTCGATGCTGCTTCCCTTCTGTGGCCAGAATTCTTTGTATTCCTGAGAGTCACACAAAAATGTATAGCCCATGAATCATTCCATCATTTCTCAAAAGAATTCTGTGTATAAAAGATTTTGCCATTTTCTCATCTTAAAGTGATCTTTGGCAAGTGACACAATTATTTCATGTCAATTTTCATAAAAGTTTACACAAAGATCAAAGCAGTTGAAATGACAAAGAAAAAAATGAACTTGATAGAATTTCCAGAAAAAAAAATTTGATGCCTATTTAACTGATATTTTCTTCCCGACAAAACTTGACGACAAATCTGCCATCATGACTTCAGTTTGTTCAAAGACTATAGCCACTGGTACTGACTACCAAACAGACAGTCTTTCACAAGTCTGTGTGAATCAACTGATTTTGCTCTGAGTCTCCTAGTCCTCACATGCCAATAATGAATACTTTTTTGGTTTAAAACTGTGAATTTTTCATGCAATGGGAAGTACTCAGCTTCTTTGTTTACATCAGAGCACACACTGCATTTGCGAACGATAACTGCAATCTGGGCCATGGCTGAGCAGTTAATTATTGTCACAGAAATAACAAACAGAACAAAGAACAGATGGAACACTTCCCATGCATTTAATGAAAAACAAAAAAAACCCTGCAATATTTTGTATTTTTGTTTTCAGTGTGATTTCAGCTACAGTGTGGCAAAAGTTTGTCATAAATAGGTACCATCACATCAGCTTAGAAACAAGTAAAAACTGTGAGAGACACAGGAGAAGTTGGAGAAGATAGAACATGTACAATGCAAAATGCCAGTGAGTGAGGAGGCAAGAAGCCAGTTCTAGGGATGGAGATGTTATGATGCCATGGTAACCCATCCAGAAATTATTATGCAGAAAGATCTCAATGGATAACTTCAGCAGCTTGATAAGATTACCATTTGAGCTGTAAATACCAACACTATGGGAAAAAAACCAGGCCAGATTGGGTTAAACAGCAAATCGTTCAAGACTATATATGAGCTTGTATGATCATGGCTAGATAATCACTGCATTCCCACATGAGGAGGACAAGGAGAAGAAGAAGATGAGATAAAGGAACGTTACCACTTCGTCAATGGGTGAGAGGACTACAATGACTGGGCTGTTTTTGTCCCACACCATCCGCCAGAAATCTTCCATTGTGTCGTCTGTTGGGTGCTGGGTCACCATGAACTCTGCTGATTTCTTGTAGCCCTGAGTGCAATGGAAAACAAAATCCATTTAATAAAACCAGTTTAACAAAAAAAACACCATTCTCATTTAAAAGAATCATTACTCAAAATATGCTGTGCTAACACATGGGGAAATAAATCAGATATAAAATTTTTCAATTTTACCAGTGTTGATGCAAAAGAAGCTCACTTTACTCTCTTGAGAAATTATTTAGCTACCAATCTTCAGTACTGAGATATTCAAGTTCAAAGTTCATTCCTAACTTCATGTTAGTATAATATGATGTTTTCAACGATGATCTCCTCTGACATCTGACCCTTCAATCCTGTTAGTGTGACAGATGTTTCCCTTTGGAAAATGACATCAAACTGATATCAGCCACCTACTAATGCTGCAGTAACAAATAACATACTATTCCCACAGTGTATACTTTTGAGGAATGTCAACCTCACTTTTACTTGAAGAGGTGGGCAGATAGACACTAGTTTTCCTATACATTTACTCATCTAGCCATCTTTGTTAAAAGATTTTATCTGTAAAATTAGATCGAAAAGGCTTGCAGATGATCTATCAAATTCATACAGAAAATACACATTTCTATCATATTTTTTTATCAATTCACTTGACTTCTGATTTCACTGCCACAACATCTAAGAGAAGCCAAAATCTTGCAAAATATCTGAATGCATGGATACATCATATCACAGCACGATATTCCCAAGCATAGTTTACAAGTCCGTTAATCTGTTACTCATAAATGTGACAGACATTGTGTCAATGAAGCTGTTCAGTTTCTCACCTGTAAGTATGTGGCATTAATGTAATCCGAGCCCTCCACCCCAGGGCGAGCCAGCAACAGAACCCGTTTCATGTTGACCGGCAAGATGCTGCCCACCCGGTTCTTGGGCTGGTTAACCGGCTTGAGGGCGGCGGAGAGATCATGCTCCGTGGGTGTGTACTCCGTGATCAGCTGGTACTGTCTGGCCAGCAGGCTGGTATCTGTGATGGAGGGCAGGATCATGCCCGTTGCCGGCTGTTCCAACTGGAGTAGATGGTCGGCCAGCTGTTCCTCCTTGATCTCGCTTGCACCATTACTCAAGAGATACTCGACTAGCACTTCATGAATGAAAATGTACTGATCCTAGCAGACAGAAAAGAAAAGGAAGTCTAGCCAAATCTGGCACAGCAATCAGAGATCATTGTGCCCAGTCCATTTACTTCCCTTTGCCAGACACAGGAGGTCTTGAACAAGGAAAATAGAGTAGAAAAAAAGGTCACTTTTGCCCCCATTGTTTCAAACATAGCATGAAAAATATGGCATATTCTTAATGTTATAATTTTAGCAAATCATATGGTGATCAGCCTTTCGAATGACATGAAATAAATGGATTTTTCCTCTTCACACTGCTTGATCAACACCTCTTGCATCTGGCAAAAATAAGCAAAAGAGCTGATCTGAACAATCACCTATTATCTCACATAGCACCATAACTGTGCTGGTTCTCCTTCTTTACAGATTCACATATTGTCAAAACAAAGAAATGCTTACACATTGGTCCACAATGAGGCCTGATTATGCAGGCATAGCTCTACATCAACCATCACTTCCACTTCTTTGTCCACCTGTTCCCTCCACCCTCGTCCCCATTTTATTGTACATCTAGCACTGGGCATTTCTCTCAAGTGGACAATATGATGTGAAATTACACCAAAAGTGCTCATGTGTCTTGGCCCGACACCGAGCTCTTAGGCAGGTTTTGTATTTGGGAGCGGGTTCTTAGTGGGGCAAATTATAAGGAAAAAATTCTGTTTCACAGCAGAGACGGGGTTCTTAGGCGGACCGGGCTCTTACGCAGCGGGTTTTTAGGTAGAGACCACTGTATTTCATTATCTACCCACTGTTGAGAAAATCTTCTGCATTGGTCCGAATACAATTTGTGCTGTATTACAAAATACTTGGTTTGATCTGGTTCATAAAAGCTAGATTCCAATTTGGAGGGGGATTCTCTGTGGTTCCTGTCAAAGAATGCCACAAAGTTTTGCTAACAGCTCCTACTAAAGTTTCAATCTAACCTGAAACTGCAACCCATCCCTTTTTTCTCCTGACAACAAAGCCAAAAATGCTATAGGAATAGATCTGATCGAGGCCTTACCTCGGTTTGCACCAGGAAATTTCTCTGCCTGCGGATGTGCTGTGTGAAACCAGGAATGTTTATACTTCCCTTGTCCTTTATCTGGGCTATCATGCTGTCTATCAATATATAGGTGCCTGTGCGCCCCACACCAGCGCTGGAACATAAGGACATCAAGATGATGTTTTCAAAACATTTACAATAAGAGATAACATTTATTTGTTCCTGAAGGGAAATTTGTTACCACTTAATAGAATAACGACAAAGTCTTATTATATGAGATGCAAACAACGAAATTAGGTGCTCGTCGAACTGAGGCGACTGAGAAGTCACCATTTTTTTTTTAACAGCGAGTGAATCTTTAATGCAAATTTTTTTTTTTTTTTTTTCACAAAACTCTGCAAAGTCCATAGGCATGTTTATGTTTGTCAGTTTCTTCTTTATTGTTTAATTTTTTTTCACTTTCCACTCTGATGTGCAAAAAACTTTGGACCTTGGAGCACTATTGTAGTTTTGGTACCATACAAAATTATTATCTTTTTCAGCCTAACTGATGTTAAACATGATTGTATCATGGAAACAAGAATAGACTGAGGCATGGCTGACCTGCAGTGGACAATGATAGGACCACTGTCTGGTCCGCTGTCTGCCGCAGATTTCTGCACAAATGATAGCACAGGCAATGTGTAGTCAGGGACGCCATGGTCGGGCCATTCTGTATAGTGGTAGTGATACACTGTCCGCTCCGCCCCTTTCATGGAATGCCGCTGTTTGAGAAAAAGGTCACTGTATAGGTTTTCACTTGGTCAAACTCACACCAATATCAAAATAAATGGGTTACATCAAAACCAAAATGAAAAGATACAATTATTTGTTCTTCAACTGAAAATCTCCAATGAAAATGATTTATCAGTGATTCAGGATATTCTTCCTCTAATCATATTCGTCCTCTAATCCATATCAAAGACACACTGTGGTATATATTTTGCTGGTTTCAATATTGAATTTATATAACAGTACAAACAGCTTTATGCATGTGTTGGAAATTATGAACGTTAAGTTTCACGTTAATTTCTCTATTAACCTTTTCAACATAATGAAATCCCAAACGTTGAATTTTTCAAAATATTTACTAAGAATGTTCAAATTCATTTTCCAGCCTGAAATCGAGTGTAAGGAAATAAGGTGACCACATGCTGTCTTTTAAATTTTTCATTCAAATTTAATTTGTTTGCTTTCCACTACCTATGAAACACGTTGGAAACTTTGGTTTCTTCATAGTGTGGATATCATTGTTCAAGGATTATTTTAATTTCAATGTGAGTTTTTTAACAGTATTTTCTCATGATTTAATCATTCGTCAATCAGCATCAATTTAAGTCTTTAACATACAACACCAAACCATTTATATATCATCTGCTATCAGACAAACTATTTCTATATGATCTGCGATCAGATATATACATGTACATATTTCTAATTATACAGGTTAACACTGATTTTTGTCTCTTGGTGAAATTATGCCTCAGTATATGCTCGGAGAGATACAGATAATGGAATTACAATGCTCCCTTGTTCATCGCGGGTGTTAGGTCCCAGGACAGCCCACGATAAATGATAAGCGCGAAGTAAGGATACTATATTTTTTTTGTTATATACATACATTTTAAACATTATAAACCTCCCCCATACTGTTATTATCAACCCTCTCTCTACTGTATTATCCCTTGTTAGCCACTAGCATGCCACGTACGACCTCGCATGGGGGAAACAATGGAAATTTAAATATTTTATTTATAACGGTGCACCCTGCAATACAGCAAGAAATCTGCAAACTCACAAATACATATACATATTAAAAAAACCTGTGAAACAGTGAAGCCACTAAAGGTGAACCGCAATATAGCAAGGGATGACCGTATATGTTCTCAAGACATGAACTTTTTTTTTTTTGTCAGTACTTGTTCTGACTGCTGCGTGCTGGTCTAAAAACTTTCCATAAAATGGACATTGTTAAACAGCGGTGGAATAAACAGAACACAGTCAGATCTCATACCAACAGTTTGAGAAAAATCAAAAAGTCAGTCACAAACAAAATGAGTAGGTCCATTCCTGATGCAATCTTAAAGCAAAGTTGCGGAAACAGAAACCTAAACAACAATCAAGCTTCCCTCCCTCAAAAGAAAAACATTTTTTTTATAATATATTTTTCTACAATCAGATGTAACATAAATTTTTTTAAAATTTAAGTTATTGTTGTTCTGCTTTTCATCTTTTGTGCTACAATCACAGACCCATGAAAAGAAAAAGTAAGCAAAGAAAATATCTTGATCCAACTCCTCTAAAAAACATAATTTTTTTTTTCATAAACTCACATTCTGAGGGTTCTGAAGTAACTGCTGAAAATAATTTGAAATGCAAAGCAAACTTTGCCATAATTCAGTTTAAAAAAAGAAGTCAAAGTGCTTATCTGTAGCATAACCAAAGCAATAGAAAAAAATGCATTCAAGAAAATAAAACACTATAAGCAAAATCGAATCTAATTTTGCTGCCAAATTTAAGAAAAATGTACAAAACCCTGTTATGCAAATGAATCAGCCAAACACTTTTTTTTAACCATACTTGCAAGATGTTTCGTAGGATTCAAAATAGAAAACTGAAAGACCGATGTAAGAAATAGGTTCAAAGATGTCTGACTGAAGCAAATCAGTGCAGGAATAAAACACTGGTAAGGTGCTCTTCACAAAAGCTGATCCCTTTGTCACTAATTACCTACAACACAAAGGAACAAAAGAACAACAAAAAAACTTGGGTAATTTTTCTAACGAATTTCTACAGTCAAAAAGTAATTACTTTCATCTCTGTATAAATTGGCGGGTTCTGCAGATAAGGAAGAAAATATATGAGAGCACAAAAAAAAAAGGCAAAGTTAAGGAATAAACAAGGTCAAGTTGGGAGTCAAAGAGTAAATCAAAATCGCAGTCCTGATCTGATCATAAAATATTTTCTTGCCTTTCCATACTCTTTATGGTATAATCACTGGAACACAAGGTTTAAAGTACAGTGATAAAGATGCAGATTCATGAGACAAAAGATAAATAATCTGGTAGCCAAGACATCAGATCTAAAACAGCAAAAGTTACGAGGAAAAAGAACGACGACTATTATAGACTTGAAATATGTGGACAAATTTCAGCATGACGAGACAAAATATTCTTCAAGGCAACAGCAGGTTCAGCCAGGACAACAGTAAAAGTGAGGAACATTTAAAAAAAAAAAAATCTTGGTAAGAGCAATTCAATGACATCTACAATTTTAAAAAACAAGAACAACAAAAAAAAAACCTGAAGTGCTGACATATTGAGAGGCCAATAAAATCAAAAGGTACAATATCAAATAAGGCACATGTCAACAACAGCCATTTTTAGAAGCCGTGCTGAAGAACAGATGAAGACACCTATCAATGCTACTTTTAGGGGTGGCCTCACATTTACAGGATGCAAATGAGACATGTACAATTTACAGCCATATTTAATGGCTTACATGCATGAGACAAGACACACTGCCAGCCAGTCTGCTGGAAGCTCAGGCTGTGGTTGAGCTGCAACTTTTGAGAACATTGTCGCAAACCACTTTACTAATAAATTCTATAAATCAGCTCTTTTCATGTAAGTTATCCTTTTTCACTATTTTTTTGTTTTGTTTTCAATTGCCCCCTCAGAACCAACATCACCCACAGCTATTCACATGCTATCAGGCTGTCAGAAAATAAACACCAAAAAACCCATACAAAATATCTGAGCTAGTGTTTTCTGCAAAACAAATGAATATTAACCTCGCTTTGGTTAAATTTTTGTTTATAATCTGAGTGAATCAAATCTCTCCCAAATGCAACCATGTATCTTCCTGCAAATAAAAGAATGAGACGAAGCTGATAAATACAGCAAACACTTTCAATTTAACAATGTAGCTTTTCAATTCTAAGAAAGTTGGATTATCTTGGCTGGTGACACTAGACAACCATAAGCCGAAGCAAACCAAGATATTTGATAATGAGACAAATGCAAAGAAAAGAAGACAAATCAACCGACTGAAAGGGAAAGAACTCAAGAGACTAAAAGGGAGGCTACTCGGCAGTCTGAAAGGGAGAGAACTTAACAGACTGAAAGGGAGGCAACCCAGCAAACACACCAACTCAATAGACTGCAAACTCAACACGATAGCCACAAATGCAAACTTTGCACGATGAATAAAACCTTGACTGTCGCTGTAATCACATAAGGGATTGGCAAATCCCCCTTGGCTCAATACCTAATGCAACTGCTGGACTGGTAAAGAACTGATGTTATCTTTTTTGACAAAAAATATAGGAGTGGAAATACAAATATAAAACATGACAGATTTCATGAAATACAAAATAAAAAAAAAACCCACTGTAAATGCATTGCCACATTTCACAAGCATATGGAGATAGGAAGGTGTATTTACTATTCTTATTTTCAATGTTTTAATGTACAAAATGAATGTTTCCATAATCCTTCATTCCACTGTTCCTTCTGTGAAGGACTAAAGTCACCCCTGCCTCTTCATGCACTGGCTGCCCTATAACTCCGAGGAGAGAGATGACCTACATTTCAGTACTGAACTGATTGAATGACAACTTTCTTCAGTGGACCCATCTCAAATTTTATTTGAGAAACGAACTTTCAGTAGCCCTGCTATAAAATTCCTTTGAAAAATGGGTGACTAACACATTACAAGAACAATAAATCACTGCAACCAGAAAAAAAAAACCAAAAAAAAACTCCATACCACAATTTTCCGTTTCCTGACCCCAAGTATTTCAAAAAACTAAGGTGAGGAGAGAGAGAGAGCAATATGTTGTTAAGTTCTTTTTCTACAAATCTGGAATAACAACAGATTTGTAATTGGTATCTATTGAACTGTTTCCTGTTTGACTTCTGTAGTTTGTGATCAAGGTTTTACCAAGGCAGATGAGGAAGCAGATGCAAGCACGATCAAGGCACGGGGGCAACATGCATACCTTTTTTACCTTCATGTTCCGCAGAGAGAACTCACGGACGGTATAATGGGCCCGCGGCACTGTTCTGACCAGTTTGACATGCATGTTGCCGTAGGTCTCCGTCCCATCGGATGGCCAGTACTGGTCACATTTTCTCTGCAAAAACAATAGGATGGTATTAAAATCAAGACTCTCTGCTTAACCTAAATCAAACAATAAATGATAATGCTATTTTTCAATTCCCAAGAAAATGCATTATTGCCACATATGATATTCAGTCAAATATTGCACAGCAAATTCTAAAGAAATAGAATCAACACTGGATGATTGGATAATGATAATATATTTTAAGCACAATCAGTGAACATAAAAAAACTATCATTGCAAGTTGACAATTCATAACAATGCCATTTACGAAATATCTAATACAGGACTAGAGGTATATGATATCTGTTCACATGGTGTATCTCAATTAACAAGCACAAGGAATAAAAGTGACAATATCAAAAGCAGTACTTATCAATACAGAAAATCAGATTTATGATGAAAAATCTTATCGCTGTACAGTTCTATTTTCAAAGCTCTGTGTAATATTCAATTAAGAATGAATGACATAAAAGTGCTTTTATTTTATAAATTTTGGTAATAAATTAATCCCTGAGAGAGATATCTATTTGTCAGCCCATATAGCTCTGTCACATATAATAAATGGAAACATCCCCGAGACTCCAACTTACCCTCCCTTTCTCCATCAAGTTTGTAATCATAACGATGACAGTGGTATTCTGCTCCCACACCATTCGCCAGAAGTCAGCAAAGGTCTGTGGCAAGGGCCCCTGGGTGGCTATATAGGCTTTTGGTTTGTTATAGCCCTGAAAGTAGCCCATGGACAAAATAGTCTATACACAGAAACATTTCACATTGATATAGTCCTGAAAGTAGTCCATGGACAGAACAGTTTATATGCAAAAACATCTCACATTGTTACAGCCCTGGAAGTAACCCCACAGGTAAAATGATTTGTATACAAAAACATTTCACACTGCTATGGTCCCGAAGACAGCACACAGATAGAACAGTTTATATACAGAAGCATTTCACGATGTCATAGTTCTGAAAGTTGTCCAAAGATAGAACAGTTTATAAACAGGAATATTTCACAGAACTCACC
>JBCEWB010072803.1:0-13166 GCA_039654565.1 Peronia peronii | reverse complement strand
AGTCGCCCCCCCCCCCCCCCCCCCCCCCGCCCCAAACTGTCTTGGACGCAAGGGCGAACGAGAACGTGTGTTTTGCTCATATACTTTTTTCTATATGGAGCACAGACTTACATATTTCTTCTGAAATTCAAAACTTTGTTCCATGTGTAGATTACATCTTTACATATTTATATATTTTGAACTAAAGGGGGCCAATTCTGAACATGAATATGTAGCTGTGTTATGTGATATAGGTCTGGGCTTCTGAACTAAAAAGCGAGATTTAGCTGCTGAGTTAGTTACCCGATGTCTCTTCAGTAGTCAGTCAAAAATCCACTCGTTAATCAGTATAAAGTTAGGCTTCTAGATTTCATTTCACATTCATTCATTCTGCTATTGAAAGGTGAATGTTCACTGAACAAGACACCATCACAAACACAATATTTTGTTCGCCGTTCAGCAGTTGACGAAAAAACCACTGGTTATAACAAAACAGGGACAGATGAATCAGTATACAAAAGGATTGTCTTTGTACTGAGACCAATGGCGCAGCTGTTTCTGGTGACACTTGGCTTAACACTACTCAGCTCCCGACTGGCCTGCTTAACCCTTACATTTTCAGGCCAATATAACATTTTTAAAAAGTCATTTATACTTTTACGTCAGCTGCTGAAACATTAGTCCAATGCAAACATACAGTTTATAAAAGTGATGTGAATATTTAGTTCTCATTTCTTGAAAAATATAATAATAATCCTTCAACACAGGAGAGGCAGTAGAATAAAGGCGGCGGAATCCTGATCTTAATGGGTTAAAATTTGTACGACTTGAAGAGCTGTTTGGTAAGGAAAGAGGAAGAGGGCAGATGGAGCATTAATTTCATCAGTGGCCGTTGGTCCAGCGCTCGTAAATGTAGAGTCTTTGAAGTAGGTATACGCTGCTACTTACGAGACTCGGCACTTGTCGCTCCTTACAGAACTGGCCGGCAATCTGACGAATACGTTATAAGTTCGTAAATTGTAATCTCAGGAAAAGAACAAATTACTGTGGAATGTGAAGAACAAAATGTGTTGCTGTGCATGCTATTTGCGTGTAGTTGGTTGTTCCATATTCAGCAACGTTTATATGTTTAAAAGCGATGCTTTGGCGACTGAGGAAATAACGTTTATGAGTAAGTGGACAAACGCAGAAATGAGTGTTCTGTGACAAACTATGTTCGTGTAAAAACGCTTTTCTGAATGACGTCCTCAGTCTGTCTCCTTGTTTGTCTGTCTGCCTCTCTGTCTGTCTATCTGTTCGTCTTTTTGCCTGTCTGTCTTTCTGTCTATCTGTCTTTTGCTCTCACTCTCTATTCCTCCTGATCCATTTTCCCTTCTCAAGTTCCCCTTCCTCATGTCAGTCCTTCCCTCCAACGTTCTTCACTTTGAAAGTTCGGTCAACTTGACTTTGTAGCATCGGACATCTGATGGCGAAATCCGTTCGTGAAATGAAGATCATCTGTCCCCGCTCACCAGCTGATCTCTCGACGGACAGCTGAGCCCTGCGGTGAGCATTGAAGAATCGCGACATTTTATGGTTGCACACGAGCGCCATGCGTGAGGAGACCGCGTCTGTCTTGGCCTTCTAGAGACATTTTAATTGGGTGACCAGAGCTATTGGTGTCTGTAGTTTTTTTTATTTTTCCTTGTTCATGTTCTCTCATACGTCTGGCCATCCAATGTTTCCATCGTTTTTGTTTTCAATTGCCCCATTTGTTCTCATATTGCTTCGTTCTCTTATTTTATCTTCATTGTGTTTCAATCCTCCAAGTTTCGTGCCATTTCTTTAATTCCTCTTATCTTGTTCTCTTTTTTGTTCTCACAGTGGCTGTCGTTTGATACACTTTTCCGTCTCACTCACCGAGCCCAATGATATTAGTATTTATTTGAGGTTGAACTCATGATTTGGACCTCGGATCAATGTCTTCCCAAAGAAAACACACGTACTTTTAAATTTCTTGGCAAGTGAATTAGTATGCTGACCCTTGACTTGTAGATGATGCAAGAACTCGTGGGGCGCCCATCAAATATCCGTTGATTCAGCCTTGAATAGCAAGACAGGAACAAGAAAGATTGACCAACCTAAGCGCTTGCCTCCAGGACACCTATATAGAATGCAAGATTGCTCCAATAGGTGTCTTTGCTTACATAGTTCCTCTTTTAAATATTATGCTCATCCTTTTTCTGTCCAGTCATGTCAATATGTGCAGCACCTTTCCTCAAGTTTGTTTGCCTGTATTTCTTATACATGTATTTTGAAAGATTATAAACGGCCACCCCTTAATTTCCAGTGTATTGTGTATTCTTGCAGGGAATGTTTTTAGCCAAAGCTCTGTATGACAACATCGCCGAGACGCCGGACGAGTTGGCCTTTCGGCGAGGGGATGTCCTGACGGTGATCGAGCAGGATACTCAAGGACTGGAGGGCTGGTGGCGATGTTCCCTAAGGGGCAAGGTCGGCATCGCCCCCGGCAACCGCCTCAAGATCCTGTCAGGCATGGGCGAGGCAGGGGATAAAAGCAACAAGGTGAGTACTAGCTCAACATAAAGGAAACGTGAGAAAAACTAACAAACAAATATAGAGCTGTGAAAAGCTGAAGCTTACGGAATATGAACTGTGATCCATGGCCTTTGTAAAAATTACGCCCTGTATGTAAAAGCATGGCACTTTGAAATATGGTTTTTTTTTAAAAATAAATATGAAACATGAGCAATTTCATAATATAGTCCATAAAAACTGACATTTGGAAAACCAAACTGCATTACATTTTGAAACACGTTTAGTGGGATATGCAACATTGAAACGTGAAAATGATACTTGGTACGTTAAAAATAGCATCTG
The DNA here is from genome assembly GCA_039654565.1 of Peronia peronii. Lineage (NCBI taxonomy): Eukaryota > Metazoa > Mollusca > Gastropoda > Systellommatophora > Onchidiidae > Peronia > Peronia peronii. The sequence goes on along the minus strand of JBCEWB010072803.1, from coordinate 10,307 downwards.
GACTAGAAAAACACATTGCAGTTTTAAGCGTGATCTATAACATCCGAAACGTGAGCAAATACGATACATGACATTATCACAGCTGTTGTTTTCTTTTGTACGTTTACATATAGTCATTTTATTATGGTTTCTTATTATGACTTTTTTTTTCTTCTCTTACTCCTCCTCCCTTTGTTTCTGGTGTTTTCCTCTCGTCGTCTTCATCTCTTTACTCTTCTTCCTGTTCTCTTTCTGTCTGTTCTTGTTTTTGTTATTCTGTTTCATCTTCTTCCTGTTTCCTTCTTTATCATCATATTCGTTCTCGAAGTTTTCTTTCCCTGGTTTTCCAGACTTTGGTTCCAGTGAGTACTCCCGTTATGTGCATCATGCCACACAATACCTCTTTGTGCTTAAGGATGCATGAAGTGATTATGCTCTTGTAGTGAGCGACTAGAAACAAACAAAATAAGAATGAAAAATGGAGAGATTAGGATGATCTTTCTGCCCTTTAATTACCGATTGTTTGTGTGGGACAGACGGGAAAATGATCCCTTTCAGTTGGCCCGAAATGACATTTAATCACGTGACGAGGGCATTACACTTGCTGACACCGATTTCCTGAGAGCTATTGGGGAAACTTCCAGCTATATGTTTTTGAAAAATTAAATCAGTGGATATTACGTTCCAGTATTTTGCTTACTTGTTTCTTGTTTGTTTGTTTTATTTTGTTTGTTTGTTTGTTTTGTTTGTCTGTTTGTTTGTTTGTTTTTATAGAAATCGTTGTTGTTGTTTTTAACTTGAGTCCCCAATACTTTAATTCACAGCACATCTTTATATAAAGAAAAGTATTACAGGAAAGAAATTGGTGCAGAAAATGACCAGTGTATTGGTGACGATGATTGGATACTCGATTACAAAGATAAATGCAATGATCTGAAATAGTGACCTGCATTCAGTTCCCCCATAGACCTGGGCTTTAAAAAAAAAAAAATTATTATTATGTTTAGTTTTCTTGTTGGCGCAGCAGTGACAAGGACGAAGTGACCCAATCCAGGTGGATGTTTATTGTCAAATTTCACGCCTATCCGAGGATGTATTCATAGTGTGATGTCTTTTCCCTGCAGTGTTGACACCCTTGCCCTGGGAAACTGTATCTAAGTCACGTAGAAGGCATCATGCGAAAACAAACGCCGAGCATTAGAGAATACAAGACAAGTAAAGGACGCCTCTTTCTGAGAGAAACGAGTCATTTTTCAGCAAGTAGTCAAACTCGTCATGCGTCTTTCTCATGCCATGCCTGGGCGACCTGAACAAATGAAATGAAAACAAACAAGCAAAAAAGAAAAAAAAAGGAAATGATATCATACTAGGTCAGAGCAACAGTGACATCAGGAGAAAGCAAAAATTGGCCCATTAAAACATTAAAACCCCGACAAGCAAAATCCACTTTAGAACTTTTTTTCATCGGTGCGGAAATAGAGGATTTTTGCATTTTGTCTCTCCCCCCCCCCTCCCCCCCCTTGTTTTTTCCTCTCTCCCCTGAAGAACGTAACCCTTTTAGCTTTTATTTTGTGAAGAAATTTCATTTAATTCCATTCTTCTCATGACCGGATGCACCGCGATGACTTCATTCAGGATCACAATTTAAAAACAAAAACAACGAAAACACACACAAAAAAAAACAGCAACGGCCTACAGGAAATTTGTTGCAAATTGTATTTTTTGAAACATGAGTAATTTCTAACTCAAGAACAGAAATGAGAAATGGAATCCTGAACTAACAAAAGTCTTCGAATTTGAATTGTTACAAAATCTCTCATGAGTCGTAATGAGTGTAGAGACCAAAGAAACAAGTGAGTCATTTTGTGGAAATGGATAGAAAGTTAAGGCAATAAAGGTGAGATGGAGAGGGAGGGGAGTAGGGTAGGCATATGATTTCGCTTCCTTTTCGCGTTCTTTGATTGTTCGATAACACCGGAGTCGGTGTTTGCATTGTTGAACCCGATAGCGTTGTTTGTTTTTTTTTTCTGAAATCTGGCACAGTCTCATGGAGACTGACCTTTCAGCTGGCCTTTCAGGTGGTCGTTGATTTTAATTTAAGGTTTGGATTGTCTATGTATAAGTTGTCCAGAGAATGTCATAAATCATTCCCTCAGGTGCTTGCTATGCGGCACTGTATTTCAAGGTCTCTCTTAATTATCGCTCCAGTGCAGAAGAGCGTTAAAGCTTTACTTTCCTTAATTTTACTTTCTGCTTTCTCACAGTGGTTCTACCTAACACATCTTAAAGTCTGATGTTTTACTATTTAGTGTTTCTTGAGTATCTTGGAGGCTTAGAGAAGAATGCTGGGGCAAACCATGCTAACTGATGTTTTCGCTTCCCGAGGTATTGTGGGATGTAGCATGTCACAATGCAAACCGGAAATGTATCATAGAAACATATTAAACGTTGATGTCATGGATCACGGCGTACCAGCAGAACTTCTAAAAGTGGTGGATTGCTGCGCTAGGGAAAACCAAAATTGTCAGTTCATATACGCGTGCGCGCGCGCGCACACACACTCACACAACACACACACACACACACACACAACTTGGTATAATCAAACTGGGTTGCTGGGGCTAATGTGACACAGTGTGAAATAACGAAGCCATTTGTTGGGTGCATGCGGCGCAAAAGCCAATGATGACATTATCATGGAGACAAAGGAGGGAGTCACATTTTTCATTAGCCCCACATTTCTTTTTCCTGATTTTCATAGCGACCATGAGAAAAATGGAGATGGGTTTGTTAGGCAGGAGGTGGAAGAATCATCCTTTTCTTCTTTCTTTTTTGATCAAAACTCCGACTGTGCCCACGCATCGCCAAGTGAATTTTCCGTTCTAAGTAAATTTGTGATCTTTATTCTCATGCATGATGTACTTGTTGTTGTTGTTTTTTTTTAAGTCCTGTTTTCATGTGCATGATATGTTTATTCTTTTCCCTCTCCCTTAGTTACAACTGATGCGCCCTTTTCGATCGAACTGACATTATTTTATTTTATTTTTAAGGAGTTCCGTCCCATCTGTCTCTACTTCCGTGCCTGTCACGATGTGTTCTGGCCTATCCCTGTGTTTGTTTGAATTTTTGTTTTCATAGAAAGAAAAGAGGATAAGGTGGAAAGATTTTTGCCAAGCCTATATTTTGATCACACAGCGAAAGCATTAATTATTATTGCCCTGGCCTTCTGTTCATTAGATGAATTGTATGCAAAGGCAGTGTCGAAAAATCTGCTCCTTTTCAATAGCACTATTGATGTGAGCGACCCGCAAAAGGAGGGGGATGGGGGGGAGTTCGGAGAAGAGCCAACAAACACAAAAAGAAACAAAAAATGAGGAAAAAAGGAACATACGGAATCGTATTCCATCACGAAATCCAGTATCACTCTATATCCAGTTGATCTATCTGGTTGATTCACTGTGATGTGTTTGCAACTATAACTGTATAAGTTAAGTCGACCTAGTTTCTTTTTAATTGTAGAAATGGCATGCAATTGTTCAAGGAAGGGTAATCTAATATCATCTGGAAAGGTTTATTGGGAATGAACAATGAAGATTAAAGACAGATGCCAAACGGATTTGACATGTAATTCAAGGTAGCAGCAGGAGAATGTGAGTTTTCAAGAACTAGATCTAACATTATCAAAGGACATAGAACGAGGAAGGGCATTTTGTGATGATGGAGTGGTGGCAAGTGGGGTTTGATCTAGTTCAAAATGTTATAGAAAGAGAATGGTGACAACCCACAAATGAGGTCCGAAATTAATAAGTTTGATAAAGTGTCACAGGAGGCAGGTTTTGTATATTGCATTTAATTTCGTCAAGTGATGTAGTGTGTCATCTGAGTGGTTTCAATCAGATTAAAAAATAAATAAATAAATAGATAAATATAAATTTAAAACAAAACAAACAAACAAACAAACAAAAAGATTGTAAAGCTTCTCATCATATCATAATGTGTTGCCAGCAAGGCCAGTCCTAGTAAAATGAGTGCAGAGAGCTCGCCAGTCCTCTATTGTGGGGATTTCCGATGTACTCACAGCCAGTGAGTTCAATTAAGTGAAATGCCCACAGCCACGCGCATTCGCGTGCATGCCACTGATATCTGTGCCAGTGGACTTTGACATAACCTCTTCTTCCAGAAAATTCCATTTCGAGAAAATCAAGATTTAATTTTCCCATCTCTCTTTTGACACATAGATAATAAAATGTGGCTTTGAAGGAATGACCTGATGCTATACATTTTGTTTTAGTATTGTGGGCATTTATATTTCAGTTGACAGAGAAATAATTAGACTGTGATGGAAAATAAGGACATTTTGTCAGAGTGCAGTAGGTTAGCGTGGCCCTTCCACTCACCAGCTGCTAGCTAGATTGTCTATTTTTTACTAAGCCTTTCAGCCGCTCAAATGGAACTAGGTTGTCTCTCCCTTTGAAATACAGGACTACAGAGACCCATTGTTCAGAATCAGCAGTCCAGTGATTGTGTCTGCTGTCGGTGATGGGTTCCTTTCATTATTACAGGTTCATCTCATTACATGCGGGAGTTGTAATGAATACTCATTACGTGTAATGACTGCTCCTCTTGCTATTGTTATCTATGTGGTAGTGGTTTTGCGATGATGATAGCAATGCTGTGTGCTGCTTCTGCGGTTGCTGTTGTCGTTATCGGTGCTGCTTTTTTGTATTTATTTGATTTTTTATTTGTTTGTTTGCTTTTTTTTTTTTAGTAGTAGTGGAACGTGGATATTGTTGTTAGTATTGTTGCTATTGGAGGTAGTGGTGGTGATGCTGTTGTGGGCACTGAATGAGGTTGCTTGCTCATCATAATAATAGTTATCGTTGATGCTGCAAAATGTTTCTATAAACGCTGTGTGCTCATCAGACATTGTCTTGTATAGACCAAAACTGAGCAAATCTGTTTCAACCAAAAAATAGCCCCTTCTCTATCCTCTGTTAATTTCGAACTATTTTGACCACCGGAAATGCTCAAAACTTTCAGTTTCATATCCGGGGACGTACGCTTTTTCAACTTTGCTTATTCGGCATGTGTCACAAAATGGGCATCCAAACCGTGTATCTGACTTTTGTGTTGTGGTATGTTTGTAGTAGGAACAAAAGGGTGGTAGTGATGGGGAAGGGGAACATGAGGATGGTAGTGTTTTAGCAGTAACGACATGGTGATTATATCACTCAAATCACCATACCGGGACAATTAAACATGTTAAAACAGCTTTTAGCTCAAATTAAGTCAACTGAACTGCTCCATACGTGGACAGAGAAGGGCGGCGGTTCATGTAGCATACGTTATTTCTATAACCTTCATTGGATGACTTTAGACCCCAAGCATTACTAACTTCCTATTCCTTCACTTCCATAGCCTAGTATATAGCTGACAAATACACTGATCCATACGTATGGCAACCGCACCATTCCATGGGGAAAAAATAACTACAACATAAAGCAGGCATATGGGAAAGATAAACGTGTTTGTTTATTGGCTTACCAATGAAGGAGAAGAGGTAGATATAATTCCTTCCCTAGTCTTATATAATATTATGGGATGGGAAGTAGGCAAACTTGGTCGCCATGTTTCTTTCTCTGGAATGCCTGGGAGATTCGATGAAGTTGGAACCAAAAATACGAAATTGGAATTGAAATTGGAGAATCTTGGGTGCCGAGCCTTTCCAGCCTCATAATAGTGTAAACGCATTTATGGCGACTTTTCTATTAACCCACTCGAAATAACAAAATAGCACCCGCGGACACATGGCTTGAAGGATCACTGTCGCTCCCTTTTACCATGACTGCGACGGAACAGACGAGTAACTGTAGGCCTAATCAAACAAGACGAGATATCTGATAGAGGATTAGTGGCTCACTCAAACATGCACTGTTCGAAGACGAGAGAGCCCAGGTGTATAAAGAGATATAATGAGCATTGTTTGGAAAACAATGGTTAGGCGTTTTTTATTTTTATTTTTGTTTTTAGCTGAAAAAAAAAACCCAAACAAAACTGCATCACAACGGTACTGTCGGCACCTTTGCCAGCCTTGAACTTTCCCGAGAGAGAAACTCTCAATGCACGCAAGCTAGCGGGCACCCGCCCTTTTCGTCTTCGCATCGCACGAAATCCAATTTTCACCCTGCGCCGAAAAGTTAACAGGAGCAAGAAAGAGAAAAGTAATAATAATTGTACATACACCCAAAATTCCCCAGCTTACCTGGCACATAGGGGCGCGTATAACATGCTCTTATGTAAAAAAAAAAAGTTTTCTTTTGCTTGTGTAACCTTTGCAGGGGTCAGGCTAGTGACGTCACAGGCTTTGCCAAGGCGTCTTTGTGTGGCTGAATCTGCCTGTTGGCCCAAAAGTAGATGGAGGTGCTTTGCTCCTAGATAACAGTATAATGAGTTGATTCCTTCCTTTAGATTGCTTTTAAATTAGACCTTCTTATACCTTCCCACCCCCTCAAATCATCGTTTGATTTAGTTTTGCAGATGAAGCTCTTTTCTCTCTCTCTCTTCTCTTTCTCTCATTCTTTCTCTCTTCCCCCTCCCCCCCTCTCTCTCTCTCTCTTTGGCACAGAATAAAAATCACATTAAAAACTGATTCGTTTTCCTGCATAAGACAGCTCGTACTTGTTTCTTTCTTTGCCCACTTCTTATATTGAAACGCATGTTTCAAAGTGGAGAAAAAGGAACAGTAAACTGATAACACGATATGGGGTCCAGGTGTATGCGTTTGTTGTCGGTAGGGAAGGATAACGAAGGGGGAGGGGGGGGGCACTCCTACGAAGGGATGAATGGCAAGAGAATTGCTTCAGGAAAGAAAAAATAACAGAGTTTTGTGTGGAGTCAAGGTCTGCCTTTCGTCCCTGGATGTTGTGTAAACTGTGAACGTTGAAGTTGTTGGCTTTTGGTTGTCCTGTGCGAAACTGCCTTGATATCAGAAGAGGAGCAATATAAAAGTGTACCGCAATGGATGGAGGAAACTGGTGCCCAACTCGTCAAGGAGAGTCCAGATAATCTTCAGTCGGAGTTAAAGGCTAAGAAGAAGAGGAAGTATAACAGTGTACCTTGCGCGATGGATAGAGAAGACTGGTGCTCAGCTCGCCAAGGAACACCCCGATATCTCCAGTTGGAGTTAAGGACTAAGAAGAAAAGGAAGTATAGTAGTGTACACCAACTTCTTTATTGGTTGTTTGTTCTGTGACGTCACAGCTTTAGGTGTGAAATCTTATCAAAACAGATTTGAACATTCAGAGATCCTTAATAGCTTTATCAGTGATTCGTTTACCATACATTAGGAATAACCTTTGCAGAGAGGAAGAAGAAGAAGAAGAAAAGAACGCTAAGACGGTAAATAAAATGACGATGATGGTTGTTGTGAAAAATGGATGGGATGAGGGGAAGAGGAGAAAGAGAGCGAGAGAGCGGGAAAGTGAGATCGAAATGGTTATTGGTTTAGGTTAAGGTTTAGTGGCGCATCATCACGACCACGACTACATTGCGCCTAATACGGTAGAAGACATTTCCAAGTCAGCAAAGTACATCTAGAGCTCTATATTTTATGATATGTGTTATCAAAGAATATAAAGGCAAAACTATTAAAAAAGAAAACAACAACAACAACAAACAAACAAAAAACGAACAAGCAAAGGATATGTGTAACCATGCGGTTTGCCGTGTGGCTTTGCTGCATGCTAATATAATGTATTTCTTTAAAATACATTCGTGATCTACGTTTATTGAGTACAGGCCGATTTCGCATAAGAAGGCCAGAGCAATTTGTGGCGAAGAAGAAAGTCAGAAAAATCAAATACATAGATAGAAAAGGAGGAATACACAGACCGGCAGACAGACAGACAGACAGACAGACAGACAGACAGACAGACAGACAGACAGACAGACAGACAGACAGACAGACAGACAGGAAATACTCAGGCAGAACAAGCCTTGCCCATAATGAGTATGTTATGTTATCCTTTTCTCTGGCCTACCAAAACTGCTCCAATATTAATGGGCAGACGCCAGTCGGCTGGCGGACGACACAGTGTGGTAGCAGACAACAAAAGCATACACGTCGTCTGCACAAAACATAACGGTGACTTGACCCGGGAGTTACCTGTCTGGATGACATCTCGCATTAGTTGTCTCCACCTTGACTTGTTGTCCTCCTGGCACAAGGGCAAATTAAGGGAAGGTGACTCTCTCCCTACGTCCCAGTTTTCGTTTGTTTCCACATACAGGCCTATTCTAATGCTGTGTATGAGACATTGCAGTACATTATATTGTGTATTGCCTCAGTAAATGCATCTCCCTCCCTTAAAAAAAAAAAAAAAAAATTAATGAAATAAGATAGTCATGGCATGTTGATCGCTTGCTTCTTGTTGCTTTTTGTTTGTTTATGTCAAATGTGAGGAGTGAAGATCTTATTTTAAGTTTAAAAAATCATATCTGTGATACATTTAGACATGTTCGCTAACATACTGTCATTTTAATTGTGTGCTTTTGTTTTATATTGAAAGACAGGATGATAAACATTGCTGGAGTTTGTCAATAAAGACCTCAGGATTAACGGCAAGAACAGTACCAAATTCATGGGTAATATATCAAAAACATAACACAGTGAGTTCAGGGGTCGGGGTTGTTTATCAGCTACGTAAGCAAAACGTCAGACAGGTAAGCTGGACCTGATATGTGTGCGGGCGTGTGTATGTATGCGTGTGTGTTTAAATATGACATGTGTGTGCATGTATGTATGTATGTATATGTGTAAGTTTAAGTGATGGCACACGTGTGTTTAAGTATGACGCTAATTACCTTAAGCTCTAGTGGGTGGCCATGTGGGAGAGACTGTTGATTTGGGCGGAGGAAGGAACATCAATTAGATGGTGACCTATAATGCGAAGAGATGGGGAGGAGTGAGGGGAGAATATTGGAATTGCCATGATAATTCGTCATAAGTGACGGAGCTAAGGCCATCTAAAAAATAAAAAAAAAAAGAATTAAAAACAATAGCAAAACAGATTACACATGGCAAGATTCTCAAAATAAGCTGAGACAGTACAAAAAATTTCAGGTCTCAGAATGGTCCTACGATGGGCTAGAAATTATTACTTGCTTTGGAACAGGTAGCACAAATTTTTCAGATCTTAGTGCTATATGATGGGGTGAGAATTATTGCTGGTTACTTTCATCTTCATCATCAGTATGGTCAGTTTATCTAGTTTATATGTATATATTTATATACATATCGTATATTGTATTTAGAGCTGTAGTGTATCGAGCAATCAGGCAAGTGTGGAGATTTGGAGAGAGGATGGGTTTCCAGGGCTGTGTTGGCCTATCTCTCTCTCTCTCAGCCACCGTCTATCAACACCTCTAGCTTTTCCTGATGTGGCAAATTTACAGGTGGGGGAACAGATCGGGAGAGAGGGACGGGAGGTGGGAGTAATGATAGTTAGAAAGAGGGATCGTTTCCTCTTAGTCACTCCGTGAAACTATAGAGTAGATTATAGAGGAATAGGCAAAATAATGAAGGCCGGCTTTTTTGCAATGTATCTGAGAACCTTGTCAGAACCTTCATGAATGGTGCCCCCACATGATCTATTATCTGTTCTTCTTCAAGATTAAAAGAGACATGGAGAGACAGATCGATTAGTAGAAAGATAACAAAGAAACCCAGAGAAGAAACAGACAGAGGAACAGCCGAGCAGACAGAAGAGCGAAGAGACACAAAAGCCGAACGATAGAGAGAGAGAAGGGAGAGCTGGAGCAAAATGATAAACATGCTGGATAGAATAGAGATGAAAAAAAGGGGTAAAAACAACAATGGGACCATAGTTTACCCACTAAATGTCAAGTAATTAGTGCCTCCAATTAGTCAGCTGTGCTCACAGAACTACTGGGGAGCTCAAAGCTTAGGGCTCACTGCTCACTCTTGGCACTACTCCTTATCGAAGTCGGGACTGTAGTAGCTCAAAACTTCAGCTCTTGAATTTTCGTTCCCTGTTTTAAATGGCTTGATTAGCTGCGAAGGGCCGGGCAGAGAAAATAACCAGAAAACGACGACAACAATGCTCACTCTTAAAAGTGTAGCACTGTAGTAGAGATATCAACAGTAACATTTCTGAATGAGTGAATGAGCAACGGTTCAGCAAAAGGTGGCACGTAGACCGTGAGTAAAGATGTGAATTCTTCTGCATTGAATTATGTTTAACGCCCTTATCTATCTATCTATCTATCTATCTATCTATCTATCTATCTATCTATCTATCTATCTATCT
>JBCEWB010072792.1:0-13167 GCA_039654565.1 Peronia peronii | reverse complement strand
TTGTTGTTGTTGTTGTTGTTGTTTTTGTTGTTGTTGTTGTTGTTTTTGTTGTTGTTGTTGTTTGAGGGGGGGTGGAGGGGGCGTCATACATGGAAGGCAGCTGTATTCTTTAGAGACATTTATTTTGGTAACCAGCATGATATAGAACATCACACGTTTACGTTTGCCCAACGCTTGCCGTCGGCAAAATTTACTTTTGCATCCTTCAGAGCATAAAACTTAGCACAATCAAAATGAACTTGCCCTGGGGAGAAATTTTATTTTTCTGAAGAGCCTTCAATGACCTTTCCTAATGAGGTTCATATCACAGAAACTGAAGAGAGAACTGATTACAATGTTGTTCAACGGAAGTTTTATAAAATAATACATTATTTTTTGGTCTTTTGTTATTTTACGTCTTTTAACCTCCTTGTTGGTGGTTATCTCAACGGGTCTTTGAAAAAAAAAAAAAAAACTTTATTCCTTATGCTACAAAAAAAAATCTGGCCAGAGGGTCACAGTCAGTGGTGGCCGGAGATGTTCATTCGGCTCAGCTTTGCTGATGTTCCACTCCGGCTTAGAGGCTTATTTCCCTATCTACATGCCTCGCGAAGTCTCCAGCTGGTGTCAGTGTTGCTCTTTGCTGTCTCCAGTCCGACCCGTGCCAAGAAGAAGCCGGGCAGAAGCCAGGAAAGTCCCAGCCTCAACAAACTGCCTCTGCAGATCGACCCCCCTCCCCCCCAACCGCCATGTCCCCCACGACTCCCTCGCCTCAGCATGTACCAATGCACTCTTCCCGGTCCCTTTTCAGCTAATTTGCGTACTTTTCTATACTATTTATGTTGAAGATGTGTGTTTATTGTAGTTTATTTGTTTCTTTATTCTACTTCAATATAGCCCCTATCGCTATTTCTATTTGCCATATTGTTTGATTTTTGTCGGTCCACGTTTTTATTCGCTATTGCTATTCTTATTCTATTGTTCGTGGGCTGTGTTGAAGGTCCCCCCCACGAGGGTCTGAAGATGTCGCTACGTTGTTTTGCTCACTCGTGGGTCCCTTACTATTCTAGGTTTGGTAATCACATATTCCTATCGTCCCTATCTGCTACTTCTACTTGTCCCTACTCTATCTACACAGGGATGAGCCCTTCGGCCTTTATTTCTATTTCCCTGGTATGCTTAGTTTTACAACATTTATATTGGTTGACGACATTTATTTGGTTATTATTTACATTATTTACATATGGGGAATCCCTAGGTCGTAGTGGGTTTTGGGTTCTAACTACCACCTCGTGTCTCGCGGTCGGCAGAGGACACTTAGTGTCCTCATCTCTCGAGCGATAACACGATGTTTTTACGGATCCGCTTCTCCGAATGGTGGGGAATAGGTCGGACTCGTCGGTGAGCCAATATTCCCGAATCTACCGTATCGAGATACTGCAATCCGTCCCTTCCGGATTTCCATGTCGGCAGGGTCTAGAGTCTCTGTCCAATGATAGTACATTAATAATACATTATGATTTCCACTTTGCATGGCACAATTTTAAGTCACTTGCTATAAATTCCCAGAGAAATGTGTATATATATAAATTCCTATGCATTATGGTCAGTATAGATATTTCCTGGAAGAAGAAAAAAAATGAATGGCCGTTTATATGCCAAATACATTAAAAACCGAGGTTGAGGCTTTCATTGGTTTGATTCCTGGGAAATAAGTGTGACTCTGTGAGAAAATACATGCAGTGAACTTTTAAAGATTTACACCTAATCAATGACAAAAGCAGGTGCACATTCTTTTTCATGTTACAGATTGTGTGCTTTAATACCTTCTGGAGTTCCGTTTGATACCATAACTTTCTAATTGTTGTGAACTTTGTCGTGTTCTTGTCATGGAGCTACGTAATTATCCAAGGCATTCAGGTTCCGCTGACTTTATCCGAATGTAAACGTTGTGAGCAGTAGCCCCTTACGCCGGCAAACAGTGTCCTGTTTAATATGTCGTTTGTACAGAGGTTTTCCTCATTCGTTTCAATGTTGACTTTTCACATGCATAACTCTTGAGGTTGCCAGACTAAGACTTTGCCCGTAATATGGTACCGGTACTTGATTTTAACCCAGGCCCGTTGTGTCCGTTATATAATAATATGTTGTTATAGAGAGAAGAGCGTTATACAAAATCCCCAAGTTCTGCTAATGTTCGCTAATTGTTCAGTGGAATGTAATTGTTTAAATGTTTGTTTAGCATTAATCGGCCAGGAGACAGTTGTCTAATACATAAAAAAGAGCTTGTTGCTGAATAATCACCACAGAAATGTACTCTCACGCTGTTTTGGGGCGATATTCGCGATATTCTGTATTGTAACAAATATGTCTTAGAACTTTGTTATCACATTGTTTTATTAACTGCTCTGGGTCTCAGAAGGTTAATCAGCTCCCAAGTCTATCTGACATTGAAGTGCTGACTTCTGTTTTCCATGGTGTCCTTTGCCGTCCAACTTTCTACTCATTACGAGGCTCGTATTCGGTATTGGCCGTTCAATCTTAAGAGTATTTCTGCATTCAATGAATGCCCAGTTTGATCAAAGGAAGTTTGGACAGAAATATCTCAACTTTTGCAAATTTTGCCGGAACCCAAACGTAGACCGGAACCCAAACGTATTCGCCTTCTCATGTGCTCAGAATATTTTCCTTTCTTACATGAGAAAGGCGAGACATCAGAGTTCCTTACCCAAGGAGCTAACAGACTATTGAGCCCTGACAAATATGCAGGCTTTAATCCTTCCCATTCCTCCGGTGTAGAATTTGAACTTTGCGAAACCTTCATCCAGAGGCTAACGTGCAATCCCTCAGCTACATTGTATGGTATTCCCCACTGCACATTACTATGACATAGAATTAATGTTTCAGAAGTAACTTCCCCTTATCTTAAAGTTTACCGTTCTAAAGGCACTTGTTATACTGTTTGTAAATTTGTGGGCGGCAGCTTGCAAGGAAACCACTCTTAAGTCATAATTCAATGTGAACTCTCTTCCTTCCCACTTAAAGAGGGAGAGGCGTTCTTTTGACTTACGTACTGGCTCAGAAAGTTTAAAAGGGCATATACAAAGGAAGCCGTGCGGCTGTTCTATTATTGCCAGGATGAATTTATCTTTGGTTTAACTTTGTTTTGCTATTTCTGCAATAATTGTCATTACTATTTCTGATAATTCCTACATAATATAATATATCGCTGCTATTCCCACTGCTACAATCACTGCTGTTTTTTTTTTAAGTGTTGCCTTTACTATTTACATTATTATTATTATTGTTGTTGTTGTTGTTGTTGTTGTTGTTAACTACAAACAGCTGTTGGAAATAGCAGATATGTTTTTATAGCTGATGTTGGTTCATTTTCCAATTATTTTTCATTCCGAATCGAGATGGGGGGGGGGGGGGATGGAGGGGGGAACTGATGGGTGAATAAATGGGTGGATAGCTCAACAGATGATTTGTGGGCAAATTATAAGGATGCATGCTGCATACTTACACAATCAAAATACTCACATATGCACACACACAAACATGCACACATTAGCCCTCAAAACTCTGTGGTAGATTGAACACCTGATTGGAAATAGCCAAGTACAGCACGCAGGCATACATCAAGGCACGTTCACACACATACGCAGGACAATAATGTTTATAACGTGTATCAGAAAATCTCTTGTCGGTGAAACTCGTCATTGCATTTGCAATATGACGGTTCCGCACAGTGCTGGAAAGGTGTTCAGTCACATCCGAGAGGGTTTATATACCCCAAAACATATTATTCCCTCACAAGTCACATTGTAAATATGTTTACCGAGGTGTGTTGTTCCATGGTTCCCTTTCTCTATTACCATTATATATCTCATAAGGATTTCGAATTTACGACTACTTCATGAACACAAATTTCCAGTATAATTTTCAAAAGACCGGCACATATAGAGCCCGCAAAAAAAATGTATACACCTTAGGAACTAGAAACGTATACAAGTACCTCTATAAATATAAATCCAGCAAATGGCCACCATCTTGATCACCCCTTGTAATTGTAAGAACCACAGATAGCTTGATTAAAATCTTTATGTATGACTGATTTACTAACAAAATATTTCTGGCTTACTCTGTAGATCTTTGAATTTATTCACTTTGATTTTTGCAAATCGGGAAATATAACAACAATCTCATTGATGTCGGTCCTATCTAATGCCATTTTCTGTTTGCTGGTTTAAATTTCTTCATTTGTTATGATAAAAATAATATCTGGTTGGGTCTTTCCTACCATTCATCATTCACTGTCAAAGTTTTGTGAGAGGCGATCATTATCACTGATGGGAAAATTATGAACTACGGAATACATTAGGATTGAAAAACTCAGTAAAGAAACAATAATCATCATCTGGGTGATTTCACTCTTGCATCTATTGTTTCATACATAGAATAGATCGCTTGCACTCAGTCGAATACGTAGCGGTCTCTCACATAAATACAGAATGAAGAATGGAAGACACTGAGGAATGGACAGTTTGACGGCTTCGTGTCTGTAGTTAACAGTGGTTCCCCAAGTGGGCGGTACCGCCTCTTGAAGGGAGACGGGAGCTTCCAAGGGAACTCTGAAAGGTTAGGGGGGCCTTACTGGGCGTTTTACTGCCATGACGCCCAGTAGTGAAGAAGTGTTGACCAAGCACCAAATTCACCCTTGGCACTGACTACATGTCTGTCCATGCATATAAGATGCGACACGATGAAATCAGGCTCTCGTCAGATTTTGAGCATATAGAGTTGTTGGTATCACTGTGAAGGGTATTCATTTCCCTTTCTGTGTGAAAATTTTTTGTTCTATCTTAAGTAGAAGTCGAGATATTGGCAATTAAAGACGGTGAGGGTGACCTGCTGCTACAACTGAAGTTAGTGAGAAAATGGCCGATCACTTATGTTAATCCTTATTTAGACCTATTAAGTCATCCTACTAAATTACAATTTTTGGACTTTTACTCAATCCATTTCAATAAATGTACCTCTGAAATGCATTTATAAATTGATGTAGAAGGGTTCTATGAAGAAAAAAAAAATGCGTTGAAAATTCATTTAGTGTTGAAAAACAAGGGATTCCTCCGGTTGCCTCAGTTTGATGAGCGCCTGATTTCATTGTGTCGCGTCTCGTATTTAAAAACTAAAATACATAAATTGTTCGTTTCTGTCAACATTACTAACATTAGATGATAAAATTTAGAACCTGGGGGCGTGTGTTTTACGAATATTCAGTGGGAATCTGAAATGAATTTTCTCGATTGGGGTGCGGTGCGAACGTTGTCTGGGAGCCAAGTGGGCGGCAGTCCGAAAAGTTTGGGAACCACTGAGTTAGGTAATCAAATTGGTCTTTTATAATGAGACGATCCTCATAGTCTAACGTTTACACTATCAGCCCCACCCATCCACACGTGTCCCTCCCCTCCCCAAAATCCCCCAACCATTCGGCCACCAACACTCTAGCCAGATTCCTGCATGGGCGTAGGGAAAAGGAGAGTACCTGTGAGTTAAAGGTAACATGAAACGTGAGCACTTAATCACATTTCGAGTCTTTCAAGTAGCCAAGGTTAGCCTTGGCAAGAATATTGCACACGTATGTCCTTGCAATCTCCATCAGAAATACTCTCAGCCACCGTCATTTGAAATCTGTTTGCCAGTTTTCTAGAGTTAGCTGTGATAGGCTAATGGCTCTTACATAGGAACAATATTATCATGGTCATTGACAAAATCGGTGACTGCCAATTAACATTAGTTCCAAGGCAAGCCAGCGAAGAGCAGATAATAACTTATCTGAAACTCCACAGTTGAGCATGCGGAAACAAAGACGTGGCTATTTAAGTATAGGTCAAGCTGTTTGACGTTTGCCAATCTCCTTTTGCAAACTTTTGTTACCCTTTTTCAGCTATTCAGTTTTTTCTGTTCAGTCATCAGGAGTTCTGAGCCGTGGTATCACGAGAAATGTTTAACAAGAAATACAAAATCTATCATACATGCACACACACACACACGCACATACACACACACACACAGGATGTTATCATTCACTACTGGTATACTTTTGAAGCAAAAGAATGTCTATTGATCCATGTGGCCAAATCAATGATATCAGTGTTATGCATTGCCTGATAGCCTTTTTAATTTAACTCTGAGAATGAATATCTTCTCCTCCCCACCCCCTCCTCCATAGGGCACTTGAGTTCTGGTGATACTATTACCCATTTATTGGTTTATAGACCCCATAAATATTTATAGAGAAATTCTAAAATCGGCTGGCGTATACTCAGCCAGAGTGTGCCAATTTTATACTTTGCCAGCACACTCTTGTACTACGACTATCAATGCACTCACAGTGCCCTAGTGTTGGAAGAGATGCACCAAACAAAAAGTCTCAGTCGATCAGTCAGTCTGGCCCAAGCCAAATCAATACCTAATCAATAACAGGAAAATTACGACACCGACAAAGCCCCACGACCTCGGTAATGGTAAGAAACCTCAGCGCTATTGAACACTAATCCCTCAGTGGCAATCCTCTTAAAGCTGGCAGCCTATAATAAGCTAAACACTGGCGTATTGAGACTGCAGCGCAACTTTATGTTTTTATCCCTCAGGCCGGCGTGCCAATCACATAGGGCCTACTTGGCTATCAAGACGTCCGTTTCTCTTAGAGAATGTATATACAGGACCAGTATATCATAATTATTGGGGACCTACTGTGTATCAACTTCCTAATTTGTCTTATAAGATAAACTCTATTGGCTGTGTTATTTGTCTTGTAAATGTTAGAACTCCTGGACCGGTGTTCCAGTCTGACTTTAAATTTATTTACAGTTGACTTTCTAATTTTTTCTTATTATCTTTTATTTTATGATTTTTATTTTAAAATAAATCGCTGTCAACTTTCTCTATTTTGCCCCATAAATGATAAACTTTCAGGACTGGTTTTCCAATCATGTGAACCCATTTGGCCATGAAAGATTCATATTTTACCTTATACAATGTATTTTCTCCAGCAGGATGGCAGCCATAATGGACTTTGCTGGGTGTGAAACCTTTCATTAGCTTGTCTGATGAAATAAACGTATACCCTCCGCACTGCGTATCCAGTTGTATATAATCTAGAATTCTTATTTGTTTTATAATATTCAATGATCGGAGATCAGAGTGCGATGTGAGACCTCAAAATCAGTGTGTTTCCTAGGGGAAAAAAGTAAAAGAAGTTGCTCTCTTTTCTATCTGTAGAATGAATCAAATAATTTTATAAAACTACAATGCTAAAAAAAAACTGAATGCATCCCATCCAATCGTAAAACGAGACAATTGCACGATTCTAGTGAATTAAGAATCGATAAGCCTATCTTCAAAAAAGACCCATAATAGTAGTATAACTGGAAATTTAACTATAAACAATTCTAAGAACATAATTGTCATTCATCTGTCTTTACGCTTTTCATCCGCCTTCGAGGTAGATATCTCGGGTCTGAAATGTCATCTCCAAAATTTTTTTCTGATTAATGACAATCCTAAGGAAGATGATTATAGTTGTAGTGGTAATCGTAGTTAGAAGAGCAGGAAATTCACCCTTTAAGTAGAAGTTAGCCGTTCTTCCTTCCTCGTCCACTCCGATATCCTCTCCGTAATAGACACACGCACATTATGTATATGTGTTTGTATTTCCCTATTGAAACACCAGCTATCAAATGCATTACATTACTTGCAAGTTGGGTGAAGAGAGAGCACCAGCGCATAGATCAGACGGTCGGTCCTCTCTGAGAACTGGAAGCCAAAGGCCATCAGTCCACTCGGAGCTTTTACCGCGAGTCGAACACAATCCGCTCTTGTGAGGCTTACAACGGCCCAGTGATTTATTTTTTCCCCTTCTCTTATATTATTATATTACTGCTGCCACTGTATTCTGTTAAGACTATAGACTTCCACTTGTGAAATCTGTGCCTCCTTTGGAATAATCTACAACTTTATGAGGCAGCAGTGACTACAAACCAATATTTCACTTCCTGGAGTGTTGAAATAAATAAACCAGACTGCTTTAAAATGTAAGTCTGCATGCTGTCCCCTTTCTAAAGTCACTATTATGTTTCACATTTTGAGACTCGACCTTAGCATGTGTTACAACAAGGCGAAATGGCATGTCTATTCCACTTAAAATAATGTAAAGATGTTGTAAGAATGTTTTTCGGTCATTTGTGCTGCTTTTTTTTTTTTTTTTTGAGATTTATATCGTCGTTGGACTACGCATTTTCATGGGAAATTGGGATCATTTTCTGACTGTGTTGTTAGCTATTTCTGTGACAGTTGCTATTGTTGCTTATTGAGTGTGCCAAGGCATGTTTGTATATGTCCCTCCACTGTTACCTTTCATTCATTATGAGTCCTTATAAAGGAAGACATTCCCAATATGGCTACATCAATTCGGAATAGCATCCATGTTCGGCACTAACAATATAACTGCAACAGTGGGTAACTTCAGAGGAGAAGATAAAAAAGTTTTATGTTCGTCACAAATTGCCGAGAAGCAAGTTAATCTATACATATGTCACAAATAAGCAGTCCTCCTGAACTGTGATAATAAAATGTAATTCGATCATTTCTATTCAGTATGAGTCAATATGACTTTGATAATTTTCACATCATTTCTGCCGATTATGCCATTGTCTCTAATTGACTAGAACTTCAATGCAGATCCAATCAAACGATAACTAACTCAATGCTTTACTGAAAAATAAAAACAAAAACAAAATACAGCAAATATGCAGAAAAGAATTATGTTATCATTGGAAGAAAATATAGAGAGCCGCAGATTTTGAAATTTCTTTGAATCCTTGTCAAGACAGCTGTGTATGTTCATTATGATGAGTAGGGCTACCTTGTCGTCTCTATACATGAGTTAAAAACGGGTGTTTGCTGTAAACATCCCATAATTATGAGGGAATGAGGAGTGCGTTCGGCGCTTATATCATTTACTTTCATTCCACTCTCAAACTCATTTTTCATTCGAGCGACTGGAATCGTGGCAGTAGAGTCATGTCAGAACTCCTTGAAAGATTTTATTATTTGCAGTTATTCGTCCATCTCTGTCTCCCTCTTGAATGCATCTCTTACCTTCCTACCTTACTCTTTCTATCTGTCTTTCTGATCATCTGCCTGTCCTTTCATTCTCTTACCATTTCTTTCATCGTCATTCTCCTCCTTTCCTGCTCTCTCACGCTCTCCTTATCTCTGTGTGTGTGTGTGTCTCTCTCTCTCTTTCTCTCTTTATTGAAGAATCGATTTTGATACCGTTTCGTTTTAATTTAGCTGAAGTTCGAATACAATGATAAAATCGATAAATATTGACTGCTCCCCCTCCTCCCTAATTAGTTGGAGCTGGCTCAAGACATGGGGACTCAGACTCGTACTTCCACATTCTCCCTAGTCACACTCGTAATATTTGGCCGAGAGAATGAGTCTAAGATTAGACATGTTATGCGTCTACTCTCTCTCTCTCTCTCTCTCTCTTTCTGTCTCTCTCTCACACACACACACATACTCACTTACATACACACACATACACTCCCCCCCCCCCACCCCCTGATCTTTCTAAAATCTGTTTAAACTGACAGTCTTTTTCTCTATTATTCTCTTGTTCAATCCTTCATCTCTCCCGTTCATTGGTTCCTTCCCCTGCTCTCTCTTTATTGGCAGAAAAACAAACGATTATAGTATATTCATATCGTTTCTTTTCAATTTAGCTAAACTTGGATTGTAATCATTTAAATCGATAATTTAAATATTTACTGATTTTTTCCCTTTAATTTTTTGGGAACTAACACCAGAACGTCCATCGTCTCTTATTCAAACTCATCACACTCAAACAAACAAAAAATGTGTTCCGCACAATTTTCTCTCTCTTTTTTTTCTCTCTCTCTCTCTCTCTCTCTCTCTCACTCTCCCATGCTCTCTCTTTCTCTTTCCCTCTAAGTCAACTCTATCTCAGTCTTTCTTTCCCATTCTCTCTCTCTCTCTCTTTTTGTGTACTTTCTCTGTCTCTGCATATGTGTTTCTCGCTCTCTTTCCTTCTTTTTCTGTAACTTTCTTCCATGCTATCTTTATTTCTATCGATCACTTACATACCCATTTTACAGAGCCATGAGTCATACAATAACGCCAACATTACAACTCAGAGTTTCCCTCTTTGTTTCACTCCTGCCTTCGTTACTCTTTCACGCACTCATCCACTCACTAACTTCACACCTAATGAACAAAACGCACATTTTATTTCAAACAAAGACGTCTGAGCGAGGGAAAAATAAAAACAAAGAGGGCAAAGCAACAAGAGACTACTGACTGGATTTTCAAAAGAACCCAATAACAGCGTTCTCAACACTTTTGTTTGTTTGTTTTTTTCCTCTTGCTACACAGTCGTTATGACGTCATTCTTTACTTGGGCTATGAATAATTAACTTCTCCCTAAACTTTGTGCAATTCATTTCCTACACGACCTTTCGATCAGAACGAACTATTTATTCATTAAATATCGTGAGAACTCAAGTGTTTCAAGACACGTGAGAAAAGAGCAAAAGAATGGTTCCTTTTACGAAAAGACGGGATTTTTCGTGGAGCTGCCTAGTACTTTATGCTCTCGTTTACTGTCGCAAAATCGATCGTACGTAGAAAATTGAGGGTTTAAAATGTACTTTGTCCAACCTCATACAGAAACTTTGCATCGACAAATCAATTATTTTGCAGCTTTGAAACCACCCAAGTATTCTCGCAACGTATTCCCGAAGAGAACCGCAAAATAGACATGAAAATATATTTACAAAAGAAAAAAAAACAACTTTATAGTTCAGTCATTTATTATGGCTGCTGTCATTAATGTTGTTAATGTTCCTGCTGTTATTGCGCTTGTCTTTGATTTATAAAAATATTCTTTACTTATTGGTGACCGTGTGTGTCTGCAGTTTAAATTTAGGAGAAGATTGTGTAGCCGATTAAATTTATTACATTTGATTTTAGCGAACACTTTTTTGATGATAATAACGATAAGCGTTATAATAGTAATGATAAAAGTAACACTAAAACTGCTAACTTTCGTAATGACGACGAGATGATGATGATAATGATGATGATGGCCCTGATTCTGGTTGTTCTGAAGAAGAATCAAGCTCACTCGAAAATTTGACTTGTACTGTCGATTTATTCAATTTTTAACGAATCATTTCTTCAGATTGTTGTTCTTATTTCTTTCACTGTGCTGTCAAGTTAGTTAGCGATTGACACTACATGTTTTAAATTTTAAGGTATTTCTATAAAATGATACCGATAATATGTGAAATTATTGAGATACAGACAGAAAAAGACAGACCGCGCTCTTGTGTATGTATTAGATCATAATAAGAAATTACCAAATATGAGGGAGCTGTATGACAAACACGTGGACATCCTGACCAGTTCAGAAAAGATGAAAGCACGTTCAAAGATCACCTGCCCCCTCCCAATTTTTGCTAGTTATTAGATTTCAGTAGCCAAAATTTGATGTATGTCATCACATGTACGCTATGAAACAAACAATATGTGGGAAAGACAGCTATAGCATTGCAAGCAAGATTCTCCAAACATAAAAGTAGCGTAAGAACAAAGAACACCAGTCCTAGAAATACACTGTAGGACACGATTTTAATCTTTCGCATCAGTATAAGACATATGAGGAATACTGGTTTCCAGTTAGGTTCACCTGAGAACTTCTGGAGTTGGAATCAAAGTGAAAATATGGGTCTTTAAGTGCCATTCAATCTGTGGGATGCTGAACAAATAGATGAACCTTTTTTTTTTTAAAATCTTCCTTTTAGTAACTAGTGCATTTGGATTGTTGTTTAATTGTGCACGTATTTAGGGCATTCCTATAAATCACAATCAAAAGAAGAATACAATTTGTCTCCAGAGTGAAAGAAGGTACACAGTTTGGTATTTCACTCTAACCATTGTAAATCAGAAGGTGTAAAATTCTAATTGCTCCAAAAATATATTTTTTTCTTTCCTTTTTTTAAACAAAATTGAAAATCTTCTCCTATATTATAAGTAGATCATTTAATGAACATTTTCTTTCGTGTACAGCAATACCCTATTTACATTTTACATCTTCTCTATATTGCCCTGACGAAGAGCTAATTAAGCTTGAACATTTGGCTACTCTGATCAACATCCACTTATTCATATTGTTGTTGTTGTTGTTGTTGTTGTTGTTGTTGCTGTTGTTGTTGTTGTTGAGGATTCTTGGATTGTTGCTTTTACTGAAACAATCAAGAATACGGATTTGACTTATCATCGTCAGTGTGAAGTCTTAATGAAGACTCATGTGTTTTCAAGCACTTCGAATATTACTACTATTGATTAGTGGTTACTACTGCATTCTCTCCCCTCAACAGAAACACAGAAAGTATCTACATTTAATAACCTTCAAACTACGCACATTTTTTAGACGTTTGACTTACCGAATTTCTTCCGTTTCATTTACGTGTGACCAGAGCAGTCTTTATTTCAAGTAAAACAATGTCTAGAAAGATTGGTTACCTGGATGAAGAAAAAGTAAGATTCGAAAATTTGGCCAGGTACCATCATTTTAGTTTTCTTTTTTTTTATCTTATCGAGTTCTGTAGAGTGTGTGTGTATGCGTGTGCGTATGCGTGTGCGTGTGCGTGTGCGCGCTCGTGTGTGTGTGTGTGTGTGTGTGTGTGTGTGTGTGTGTGTGTGTGTGTGTGTGTGTGTGTGTGTGTGTGTGTAGTAAGTAGATTATTGATAGATAGTCCGTCTTAAATTTTATGATATTTTCTATAAAATTATGTCTGAAAAAGGAAATGAGTATTATATCGCAGAAAGTCATTTCTGCCATCCGGGATAGGCTTATGATTTGCAGTGTTGTTTGTGTGCGTGTGTGTATGTGTGTTTTTTTTTATGTCATTTTATTAGTCTGCCTGGTTCTGATGCTACCCCTGTCATGTTAGTCATCTTAGCCTATTGTGCTTATGTACGTGAATTTGTTACGTGTTTATGATATCGGATCAATTGTGAGATTAATTTCCTTTAGACGTTACGTTCTATATACGTCTTCTCGACGCTTCTTTGTTGTTTCAAATATATATA
>JBCEWB010072781.1:0-13167 GCA_039654565.1 Peronia peronii | reverse complement strand
TGAATTGCGATAATATAAAGTTAAACTGATCTTGCTGGCCAAATTTTTGAGCCCGCTTGGCTCTTCGTCGGGGCAATAATGAAAACATATTATTTGATTCTGTGATACCCAGAAATGTTGATTATTTATACATTTTGTGCCATATGCATGTCTATTTTGAGTGTACGTCCGGTGTGAATGACTTGTTTGTCTTTGTTTTTTGTTGTTTTTTTTTATCCCCCAAAATCATCAGGGATTTGATGTTTCCCTTCAGAAAATGTGTAAAGTATTTTTGATAGGAAAATGCATATTCTTGGTAGGAATCAAACAATGCATACCTTATTTTGATAAAATTATGCAAGAGGCAATAGAACATTTAATTGTGATTTAGACAACTGGTAGGTCTGTAATCACTTCATTGGTTTGGTGAAAACTCCACCACACACCTCTTTTTCTGTTGACCTGTGGCAGAGTTGTACACCTGACCACTGACTTGCTATATGGGGCTGCTGGTAACCTAGACGTATGTACTTGTAAGTTTTTACATGGGTAGCATTTGGATGACAACACAAGCTTGCATGTTAATTATTTACTCTTATGAAATCCAAAGGATCAGTAATTTACTGCCTAAATGTTCTTTTTGTGTCTTGTAATTGCAATCTTTGATGTGACATGCTAACTGTACCATATGACTATCATTCATTGTCATTCCACATTGAAAGTATTGTTATAAATCTATACATGTAAGTATTGAGTGACACACTGATTTTGTCAAAGTTTGTTCATATACTGTATTCAGGAGGAAAATATGGACAGAATAGAGCACCAGAGAGTAACATTAATTTTCTTGACAGCTTTTCCACTATATTTTGCTGTTTGCTATTTACCATGAATGTTTTTTAAATTTTTATTCATATCTTTTTTCTTTTTTTTTTGAAATGATAGGCCATATTATTAATAATTTTTGATGCTTTAAAATCATAATTGTTATTTGCTAAAGTTTTCTTATGTAGGGTCATATTATACAATATGTGTATTATTCTCCGAGCCAAGGCCTTCCAGGCAACCAGAATAAATTTCAATATCAATCATAGTTCACAGAATATGAAATCAGGTAATTTAATGTTTGTACATGTACTATCAAATCCAAGAATTCTGTACTCTTCTAGCTAGGATTATGTACAGATCTGCCTTTCTTAAACATCAAGATTAGGTATGGTAACATGTTTTGACAAAGGATATCTGTGATTTTAGTGGAAAATCTCTGATTCTTGTTCATGAAATCACAAATTGGACCCTGTCAGGATTGGTAACTCTGCAGTGCACAGATTTTTTTCTCTCAAGACTGAGATGTTGACAACAAGTTATAGGTATGATAATACATATTATTTGTTGTTTATGGCTGCAACAGGATGGCAAATAGTTCACATTGCATTCCATTAACACTTGAGCAATGACAATGACAGTAAGCTTTTTTTTTTCAGTTACATGCCCCTTGTACAAAGTGTAAGGGTCCAATTGGAGCGACTGCATACTTCCCTCTCATTCTCATGTTTTTGAGAGTGCAATATAAAGTCAATACAATATACAGTTGGATTGGATTTGTTGCTCTTTCCCTTCTCATTTACAATATCAAGATAGAGACTTAACAATTCTACAAACAATGTGTGTGATAGTACACAGCGCCCTTGCCAAATGTGTCAATCAGTGGTGAATTCAACACACTGTGAAAGCACAACAGAGGCAAATTTACTGCAACACTTAAAGACAATTGCCAGTGAATCTATGGGAATTGTGACATTAAAGTGATGAGAAGGGGGAAGTGGGTTTACTCGATGGGTTTTATAGACTTTCTGAGTTTTCAATGAAAAAGCTGTGAGAATATGAGGGTGATATGAAGCCACTCATTTAGGGCTCTAAGACCAACAGATTAGTGTCTTGACACATCCACGATTGAGAGCACATAACCTTTGTTCAATTCTCTCATATTTTTCATCAAAGAAAGTAGTTCAGATGCGCAGACTTACATCCAGATCTTTCATCAAAATCAACAATTCCAAGGCTCAAAGGTACCTGTGTCAGTCAATGAGAATGAGCCTGTCTTATGAGTGAATTTTGGTGCTATAGTCCTGTACTTTTATTCACTTTAACTAATAGTAGTAATAGATCAGTTAGCATCCACTTTGATTTTGTTGCTTAATTCATTTATCTTTGTTACATGGTCACATTACTTACAACTTTTGTTCAATAAAATATAAAAATGAAGACTTGAATAGGAAATGTTGAAATAAAATTGAATACATTTGTTAAATCTTCAATTTGTGAGCTGTGATTTATTCTCGGTGTGAAACTTCAATCTCATGATATCTCCATGTTATTGAATTAAGTAACCTCTGTTATTTGACTACGGTACTTGCATCTACAGACAGAAGGTCAGCCAGGCTATTGCACATACATGATATGACGTCATACCGCGCCAACTAGTTTTGTAAACACATCTGTTTATCCTCAGCTTGTTTTCCACATTGTGATAGCTTTATCATGTTTTTCATCGCTGTTTGCAAGCATCGAGAGAGAAGACAGGTGTTTTGTTTTATATATGTTATCGTATTAGATAAATAAATAAATACATGTAATCTATATAATAATAGTATTATATTTGGATCAATCTAAATTTAGATCTTTGCATTAAAAAAAAAAAATTCATGTTTGACCCAGTTTCCCATGTAAGCACAGCTGATTGCTATCTCCGCACATGTGCATTAGGCTGGCTGACCTTCTGTTTGTAGACGCATGTGGCTACAGGTGTTCAATTTTCGTATAAACCAGTGTTTTAAAAATCTATAAAGGTAATACATGTATATTGAATGTATGAATGAGCATCACAGCTCTTTAAACTAGTCAAGCCAAAGAGAGCCAGTCAAAGCTGGTCATTAATGCTAATACATGTACATAGAAACATGAGCTCACATTTTATGAACTTTCAAGTTAGAAGACAAGCTCTTCATAACTACAGTATGTAAATTTATGGTAGTGAATGGAAGTGCATAGTGCAATATAGTGCGCCAAACATTTCAAGATGAATCCTATGTCATACATGACCATATGCTTGAAATATTTTTTTATAACTGTCCAAAATGACAACCAACTCATACATTCAGGCAAAAGTTTTTATTACTTCTATAGTGTATATATTCCAAGCAAGAAAATCATGTGTAAAAAAAAAAATGTCCTGAAAACAGAAGTTTTGCATTGATGAACAATAAGGAAACCATACAGGTTTCTATCTAGTCAGCCCTCAAGAGAGTCAAACACAAATAAACCGTAGGATATTGTTAACTTACTAGCAGAAGCAAAATTCAAGTATCTAGTCAGCTCTCCTCAAGAGAGTCAAACACAAATAAACTGTAGGTGTAGGATATTGTTAACTTACAGCAGTACAAGTTCCATCTATTTTCATCTTATATTGATATTTTTCTTATATAATATGCTAACCAAGCTTAATGCAAATGCATAAAGAAAGAAAAAAAAAAAGCATTTGATCTGGATGTTTCTTTAACATTGTTATCTGAGATGCGCTACGGGATCTATTTCAAGATCTCAAGTAGCTATTTACTTCAATAAATGGTTAAAAAATATAAATTTTTTAAAAATGTCAAAAAGCGTATATTTAATTGGAATGGACAATATTCACTTCAGGTGAAATATCTGCTGAGCCATCAGTTGACATATGATTGAGGAAAGCACTTTTCAAAAGTGTAAGTGTCTCTAAAGTAAGAGATTTCTTGTAAAAAATAACTGACTAAATGTATTTTCTTGTGAAAAAAATAAATAAATAAAAATACAAAAAATCTCTTGTGAAGATGACTGATTAAAATACAACTTGTCTGGAAACTTCAAATGAATGGAAAATATCTCATGCATACAGTACTTCTACATCTAATATGGTATAACAAATACTAAAAAACTAAAGCCTACAGCTACTGTAGATTAAATGTATTAGAAAATACATGACACTTCAAGCAACATTCCAAAGATCAACAACTCCAAGAGAATTTTTTGCACAACAACAAAAACAATAATTATGCACAATAAATGGAAGAACTGGGTAAGTTTCAACAGCAAACAAAATGGTGTTACACAAATATTTGGTAATGCATTTTAACAATACTATTTGGAAAAAAAACTGAACCAAACAACAAAAAAATCATATAATATTCCATTTTAGTCTGGTTGTTTTATACAGTTATGTTTCAAACAAATGCCAAGATGTCAATTTTTTTTTAACCAAATCAAGGTTTTTTTCCCTCCCCCTTTAATATTAATGATTCAGTGGTTTCTCCGACAAATCTGGTCACATCCACAGAAACAGGGATCAGAGGTGTCACATAAATTCTCATGCACATCAGCAAATATGAAACTTCAAAATACAGGTCGGTGTCGTAAATACTTCCGCAAAGCTCAAAAATAAAAGACTACGCATAGCTGTTTTCAGATTCACGGAAAACCAAGACATTGGGTTTCAGATTTGGTACGTTGTGTCCATGGTTCAGCCTCAACGACAGTGTTTAGGAAAAAACTTTGTGTTAACTGCCAATTTTCAAGGACCTGCATCAAAGATTGTCCTTTTTTTCCCTCTAATTACTGAATAAAATGCAGAATAAAGGTAATTATCCTATCAAACATACAATCAGAAAACAAGTGGATACTGAATTAATTTTCATTTTCACAAAGGAAGAGGGTTATTCTTTACAAAAACCCTAATATGACGCTTAAGTTATAAAGAAAAGTGCACATATAAAGCTGACTTTATATTAATTTAAAATAAAAGAGCAAACAATTATTATTATTATAATCAGTTATTTCAGATATACAGCTACCAAAATACATACATTTATTTTGATGCTGAAGAAGAAACTGTATATACACATGTATATGTAAGTTAGTTGCCAGTCTGAAAGTTATAACTATCAGTTACGTATACATGAATATAAAACATATAACAGTCGTCTCAGTTTGAGTTCCACCCCACGGTAAACTGGTAATGACCAAATGCCCCAAAAGCAGTAATATCTAAATCATTGTATATGAAGATATGAATCACTACACAGAACTATAGCCGACTGCTGAGAGAAACATTCCATACAATGATGACATACATGCATATTTCAGAACATAATAATCTCTCTTGGCTGAGGAAGTAGTGACAAAGTAATTATAGGACATAAAAAAAACAGCATCAATATTCTTTCTAAAGTATCTCTAAATATGTCATGTCTAATTCAGTTTCAGATTACTTACTGATGATGCTCAGCAAAAAAATGAAGAGAGGCGGAATCCATCAAAACATTATGTAAAGGAAAGGCGGATTTTGCACAGGCAATACGGCCAATTTAAAATTATATAGTAAAATGTTGACTGTATTTTTATTTTTTTGGCAAGCATGCAGTAACTGAAAAAGGCCAAATGAATGATTACATACCAAAATACATGGATTCTGGCGATTCATTTACGCCAAATGGTTTATTCAATTGTCATGTTTACAACTGACGCCATTTGTCTAAACTCTTAAGTTTTCTCCAGTTCCAGTACTATTTTCTTTCTTAAACCAAATATCACACAAAAGGATGACCATAATTATTATTTTTTTTAATATACAAGGTTGTGCTTCTGATAATCATATTATTAATCACATGACAATGCTGTACTGATGCTTCTGTTTTTCTGTAATTGCTTTTCATAAACACAACAGCAGACCTGCCTACCCTCGCAACAGCGGAGGAGGGATATCTGACTCAAAAGGGAGGGAAAGTCAGGGAAAAGGAGGGAAATCTACCGACCTATAGTTCCTACCTAGAATTACTATGTATTGCATAACAACCAATAGAACATCCACATGTGAAGGTTTCATTCCATATAAATATTACACAATAAATTAGATCTGCATTTCTTACATTCCTTACAGATTCATAACATAGTGAACAGTTTTACTTTAATCCAAGTATACATCGAGTGCATTTTGCACTAGTCACAAAAATTTAGAAAATTCATTGCACAAATTTCTATTCTTTTGTGCCATCCTCTTACATTTACGAAAGAGAAGGCCCGCTACCACTTCACTATAGGGTGGGAAGGGGAGTACGTGGTAGGTTCAAGGTCAGCCTGCCACCCAACATCCCCGCTTTCCCTTTGAACTGATCCAATGCTCCAACCACTGACCAGCGTTTCACATCTATCTGCTTCTGCATGTAACAATTAGTAATACTGAATAACGGATTCTTGATGTGTTCTGATTGCCCGTGGAAAAGTAGAGGATAGTGCCGGTGGGCTCATACAGTTGGTGGGACTGAGTGCGGGTGGGGGATAGCAGTGGATGGAGAGAGGAAAACTGACTGGACTACAAATGATGCATGACGGTGAAGCGGTTAAATTCTGGCATTGATAGTGATTGCTACTACCCAAAGAAGTAGACGTAACAGCCATTTGTAAGACAAAAAATAGCCCGTGAGTGAGACAATCTCCGTCACAAGTGCTGGCAGGGACATTCGAATAGAATGACAGGCCAGTCAAATTTCACAACAAATTTATGTCGGAATCACCGAAACTCCATCTTTTTTTTTTTTCATCCCGTTTATATAAAGTCAGCAGACAAGACCAGTAGGCTTACATGACGATGCACGTTATGGGCAGCCTGTCGTCTTCTGCCCAATGGCGTACACGTAAAGACATAATTATATTCTAAGCTGAACAGGTCGTCGGCATCCGACCAGACTTTTGAGTGAAAGATCCCAGGATGAATCTACATCATTTACATCGTGGTTGGCAACAGGCGGACAAAGTGAAAACATAAAACGAGGGGCGGGATGGGACACCACGGTTAATTAAAGATTTAGGTTCAAAAGGGAACTACACAAGCGATCGTGGGCCAAGCGATGATCAGACCATGAATGACGGGCGCATGTGAACGACACCACTTAGCATGAGGGCGGGACGGACGGGGTGTAACACATAACACTACATGTCCGGACTGGGCTACATCATGTACTGTTGGCCTCCTGTCAGACACAGGCCTTGGCAGGACCACTGCCCATAGCTATAAACAGGAGTTCGCAGTTTTCTTACTGGAGTGTGAGTGAAAACTATACTCAGGCCACATTCAGAATGATGCCAAAGCATGAAATGCGGAAAAACTAGTATAAACTATCCGAATTCATCTGAATGCAGGATTTTTTATTCCCGGCGTGGGATGGCGGGATACTGTGTCGAAATGCGGAATGATCCTGCCTAAGGTGGGAAGGTAGGCAGGTCTGCAATAGGCCAATCTCACAATTAATCATCTGACAAGAATATCCATTTCATTTTATTTTTTTTAAATGCCACACAGCTCATCCACCCACTGAATCCCAAAAATATTCCACTTTTTGTTGTTACTGTTTTCAGGGTGCAACATGGTGTATTAAATGGCAAGAATATTTGTGCGTTTTTTGTTGTTGTTTTTTTAAACAGAGTGGTTAAGTAAAGAAAAAAGGTCATTATGGCAAGGATATCCATATGGCTAATTCAGTTCATGATCCAGGAATCATATGGCACAGACATTCTGATGTGTAGTTATTACAGTTGGTTTTTTTTGTCTGTGTGACATGTTCGAAAAAATCCAACAATCTTAATTGGCTTTTTTAAAGAGAAAAACCTGAAAAAAAAGGGTGAACCAAAGGTGAAGATGTATCATATCAACATCAAACCTCCCATATCTTCCCAAGTGAAGATCATCAACCTAATCGCATTGCAATTCAAAAGTTTAGGGGGGGGGCAACAGAAAACCACAAATGAAAAACAGAGCAAGTAATTCTGGAATACTAAATTTCACTGAAGCAACTGCATAATACACTGATAAAATTAAAGCATGTATGGGCTATTTCCAAAACAACAAGAATTCCCCTTTTATAACTGATTCCGTTCCTTAAATTACAAACTTCACACCTGCTTCACATCATTATTCGAAATATAAATACAGCAAGTATTTTTTTTTTAGTCAAACTCAAGGTCACAATTGCTGGGATAAAAGTTCCATTGATTTCAAACCATTTTCAAAAATATAATGGTATAAAGTAAAACAACCAGACGGTAAAAAAAAAAAAAAAAGAAAGAAAAAAAATTCACTATCACTTCAGAACAACTTAGTCAACAACATCACTAATAGCAAATGCAAATATATGAGATGCAACATGAGAAAATCAAGCACTGGTCAATTTTTCTCAGCATGTTGCGTATTTGGAATCACATTTAAGCTATTCATTTCTGTTTCTGCTGATGAAAAAATCCTTGTTCTACCTTGGGCACAAGCTGAAATATTGGCAAAGATGAGAGTGATCTGCTGCTGCAGCTGAATTTAGCGAGAACAAGCCGAATCAATTTTGCTAATCCCGATTAATTCTTTTGCTCATGTCACTCAATTACAATTCTGGGAGTTTTATTCCATATAATTTAGCAAATATAACTTTGAAATACAGTTTAAAATAGCCTTAAGAGGGTTTTGTCAAAAAAAAAAATATTTGGGCTAAAAATTTATTCACTGTTGAAAAAATTGTGATTTCTCTGGTTCCCTCAGTTTGAGAAGCACCTGATTTCATTGTGTCGCATTTCATATGAAATATATAATTAAAAACAAATAAATTCTCTTTTAAAATTACTGGAATGACTACAGATAATATCAGACAGATCAATATGCAGTTTGATCTGGACATATTTCTACATTTAGGAAATAAATAGGCGGGAAAAAAAAAAAATCTCCACAATATAACTGACAGACATAAAAACAATAACTAACAGTCAAAAATGGAGATAAACAACAACAAAAAAAAAGTTAAATGACAAACAAATAAAGAAATCCATCTGTCTTCAGCTACTTGTTCTATTACATGGATTTACCAACTGTTCTCCAGTCATGCTAAAGCTCATAGAAATGTTTTCTATTTTCTTCATCTAGTTGCTCACAGAATTCATCTCAAATTATTACATTTTGCAGTGCTCTGGTTTAGCATTATGAAATCACAATATGATCTGCTCTTTGAAGCTACTGACTAATTGTAACAGTTCTTCCTTCAAACAAAGAGATAAAAATCTTTGTATGAAAGTCACAGAAAGTAAACTGACAATGATTGGTGCATGTATATAAAGACCTACAACAGCTTCTTTGGGATTATCTGTTCCGCGCCAACAGCCGCAGATTTCATCAAAACAAATTTCACTAAGATTGCTAAGACTGCTGGACAAAAAGCTACCAAGTTAATGAGTTTACCCAGGGGTCATTTTCACAAAGCATTATGGAAAGCATCAAGGATATCAATCTGTTTGCAAGGCAAAATTCAGCATATTTTATCCAGCTCGCATGTGCAGAAAAATGAAAACTGAAATATCTTTATTATAAAATTAAAAAACAAAGGCCACATTGTTTGTTTTTTTTGTTTGTGTTGAATTTAACAGCACAGCCTGCTAGGTAGATAGTGCTTGACAAACACTGAGACAATAAAACATTTTGCCAAGTAAAGGTTGAAAGAAATGAATTAAAAATAACTGTCCATACATTTAGGAATCGCAATGACAGTGTGCTCATTAACATCAAAAATTGGTATATTTTAACAGGGCACGATGATTCTTTTCTGCACAGTCAGATAGAAACATATGGAGTATATGCTTTGATTTTTATTTATTGGTATAATATAGAATTTTAAATATGCTGCTTGCATGCCTACAAATATGACATGTTGCAACGCTGCATTCTTTAGGTGCAACTAAAAATTAAATATCTGAGTTATCAATTCTGTGACAAGATGTGTACTTTCCTTACTGGCCTCTACAATCATGAAAAAAAATGCTCCTCTGGGCCTCAAGGTTACATTTATCCTTGGTCATATATGACTGAAGGAAACCATCAATAAATTAAATGATCAACAAAATTAGTGCCTCACAACAGCTCAAAGAATGAAAATCTCATAATGGTAAGTTTCCTTGATTTTTACATGTCATGTTTCATAAATTAACAGACACACAGAAACTGTATTACAACAGTGAAAAAAAAAAAAAAAGGAATGCTCAATTTTTCCGTTAAATGATCCACTGTTTATGCTGTTCAAATTTGTTTAGTGATTTATACAAAAAGGAAATATATATCAAACATGAACAAATTGTTTTCTGCGATCAAGAACAAATATACTAAAGTATTCTTTCTGTGGAGAAATTTGAAGTTCTCGTGCAAGTAAGTTTCACCCCAGCAGCTTAAAGATCCTTGGCTGCCCCTTCTTGCATGGTAACGAACAATAGTAACATTTCAAGAACAATGATACTGATGATGAAGCAGCTTAGCTACCAATCTAACAGGAAAGAAAATCTTGTGACAAATAATAGAGTGGCTTGATATATTTAGCACATTATTTTTTAAAACGTTTTTCATCATTTTTTTCCTCCAAAAGTAAGGCAAGACATTTTTTGTTTGATAACATAATACTATTTTAGAATAAACAACCTCAAGTTTTATGTATATATAAAAAAAATAAATAATATAAACCAATAAATAACATAAGTGAAAGGAAGCGATTATGGATAGATCAACCATGATTTAGTCCTTGTGTTGTTTTGTGCGTGCCGCTTTTGTTCGTGGGAGTTGACCAGACCGAGCCAACAGCTGCCAGAACCAGTAGAGGCCGAGGGCACAGAAGGAGCACACCACCAGAATGTATTCAGCATGGTTCTTGTATGGGGTTCCACAAATGGTGTACCATTCTGTGCCATCTTTAGGGAGCTTCTTCACACAGCGGAAGTCAAAGTCCTCTTCATAATAACCTCCCACACACAGATACTTGTTCTTTTTCAGTGTCTGGAAATGGATTAAAATAAAACATTTTCAAAGAAGGGTGAAGATGATTGGTTTCTATCAAGAGACATGATATTCTCAAGCACACTTATCTCTTGCAAATGAGACAATTTGTGATGTGTAAACCATAAAACACAATATTTTTCAGATATTCATATCTTTCTAGAATTAAGGACAGAGGGTACAAGATAGCTATTGCAAAATACAGCAGT
The DNA here is from genome assembly GCA_039654565.1 of Peronia peronii. Lineage (NCBI taxonomy): Eukaryota > Metazoa > Mollusca > Gastropoda > Systellommatophora > Onchidiidae > Peronia > Peronia peronii. The sequence continues at coordinate 2,106 of JBCEWB010072781.1, read as the reverse complement.
ACTCTTTTCATGCTTTATTTTATTAACTCACTGAGGCCTGAGATCTGGACTGGTAACTATTTTTCCCTGTATCCTTGGGGGACTTGCGTTTTGTTTTAAAATGGTGGCAAGAAAATTATGGCTCTTTTTTCAGTGAAATTTTGTGTAATTTTATAACGAGGCATGGGAAATTAAAATAAACATGTAGTCATACACATGTATGTCAACTTTATCATCTTACTCATCACAACAAAGGTACACTAAATTTGAAATAAAAATACATGTACACAGAAGAACAAACAATTAGTATCCAACTAAAGACTAAGGCTCAGGGTAATGTCAATTACTAACTTTAATTGAACGAAAAGAACTTTGCAGTGAAGGAAATGACTGTTCATTACTGACTCTTGGTATGAAAAGCTTGAAGTAAGGTTCAATTCAGAGTAGTTAATGGCAGTCCTCACAATAGTTTTTTGCCATTTTTTTTTCATTAAAACATGTTTCATTGGTCTCATCATCTGAGAAATTTAGACCCACATAAGAGTTTGAACTATTGTAACGGTACTCTCTTCGAGCGAGTCAAAATAGATTTCATTTAGGTTTACATGAACGTAAACCACAGCGTGAGTTGAGTGCAGCAATTTTTGCAGTGACGGGGAAGAAAAAAATTCATAACATAGTAACTAGTGGTTGAAATGAATTGAACAAGGGTGACTATAAAGGGAAATGACTCTGGTTATCCAACATATGCATTTGTCTATGAATAGATGTGCAATTAGAAAATTGCACGAGATGCGTTGTTCATCTAGAACCAGTATGCAGAAAACATTGCAACAGATGCAATGCTCCAGTTAAGTTAGTTAAGCACCAATATAAAGTTTTCACATTACACCACACTAGGTGGCAATGCAAAATAACATTCATTTACAACAGATTACTCATTCCACATTGACATATAATATCAGAGTATGAAAATGTACTGGCAAAATAAATCAGTTCACTGCTATGATTTCGCCACTATAAATAATTCCACTTCCAAAGACACACCTGTAGAGGTATTTAGACCTCAGGTTTCTTTCTCAATAAGTTGGCAACTACAGGGTTACAGTGTGTCCCTGTTCATCAGTATTTACAAATTCTACTCACAGTTATTAATTTTTAAAATAAACTTTAAATCTATAAGCTGCCATTTGGTGTATGTTATGCATTCAAGTCAAATGAATTGTAATGTATAGGCAGCTGTCTTGAGAAAATTAGATCTCACTGACCACAGAATCACAGGAGTTAACTTTGGATGTAACTAACTGGACACAGATGAGGCATAGCTAAATTGTTTTTCTACCAAGGTCAAGTCCACTCATCCCTCTTTCTATCTGACCCAATATCTATATATATAAGAAAATTGTGTATCAGGCTCATTTCTAAAAGTTCATGCAATATTTCACCACATATCATCAACATTTCAAACTTACATGTCCAAATGGAGTCTGCACTTTGACAGATTCATCACAAGGTCCCACTGGCTGATGGTAGCCGACTGAACGCTCACCATCTGGTTTGGCTATAAACACCAGATAGATGTATAGGGCGTAGTGCAGGAGAACAGACAGTGTGATGGCATTGAACAATTCTGAAAAAATATATATAAAGCAAACATTAACAAGTGTCAACAATGAATGAATGAAACATAGTAAGATCTCTAAAACAGAGAGAGATCTTGTAGTAAAGCTTCTATGATGACCTTAACATTCATCTTTAGGAAAAGACAGCTTGTTTTAAAGAATTACATTGTGAGTATTATATTACACACCTGTGTATAGTTTGGCAGGGAATTCTAGATAATGCAAAATATGATGGATGGGTTTTTGACTAGATTAACTTGATATTTGAACTAATGATGGTAAATCTACAACTCTGCTATTTCCCATTACATATGCCTGCTCAAAGAAGTATTTAAGCAATGGAGCACACAAACATCAACTATGGGGGACGCAGTGGCTCTGTGGTATGGCGGATGCTCACAGAGAAAACGGGCCAGGATCGACTCGCAGGTCCTGCATCGGGGGATGGAAGGACACGAAGATCGAAAACCCGCATTTTTTCAGTGACTCAATGGTCCCCTGGCTT
>JBCEWB010072770.1:0-13168 GCA_039654565.1 Peronia peronii | reverse complement strand
CTTGCCGGCCGGCCGACTGACGGCGGACTGACGATTTCCTTATTACACGTTCCGGTCGGACTGCCGGCGAACTGACGATCGACTGAAGCCCAAAGCCGGTCCGGTTCGACTGAACGTGTAATACCCCTTTTATGTTTTGTATCTGGGAGTTTCTATAAGATCAACATAAATTTCAAGGAAGGAAAATTAATACCGTCTAGAAAAAGAAGTGTTCTTCTAATATTCAATACGGCTAGATATATGCTAAAATAACCGAAAAGAAGTTCACTTAATCCACAGGCAAAAATGTAGATGTCAATTTACAAGATGATGTCACTCGACTTTGAGCATGTTTCTTTTTTCATTAATTGAAAGTAATGTTTTAATTTCACACACGAAAAACAAGAAACAAAACAAAACAACGCAGACAAAGAAGACTTATTATGACTTCTTTGATGGGCACCCAAAATATATTGCCAGGGAAGGGAACGAAATAAAAAAAATGTCCACCCAACATATAAGATCTGTGCTGTAAGTAAGGCTTACAATGGTCATCTTCCATTAGAAAAATACTCGTTTAAAATTAAGCATTAAGCTACAGAATTATTATTTTAAGCTGAATGACATATCTCGGTTGACATCAATTTGAAGTTTATACATTACATGAAAAAGAAATTTCAAGCTTCAACAATGAAGGCCCCAATTCCTGTTACATGTACTTGAAAGTGATAAATTATTCATTTGAATCTTTTACCATTTATGTTGCGTAAAGAGAACGAAGAATAAAAAAGCCAAAACGAACAAACAACAACAACAACAACAACAACAACAACAACAACAAGGGTAAAAGATTCAAATACGAGTGATGAAACTGAAAATCCTGAAGTATTGTCAGTATGGCATCAAAAAATGTATGTGAAAAAAAGCCCAGCGAGAGAGCACAAAATGAACTAAAAGTAAAAAGTAAAAGGAAACAGAATGAGGGAGGGAGAGAGACAGAATGTGTGTGTGTGTTGTTTATGTGTGTGTGTGTGTGTGTATGTGTGTGTGTGCTATGCATGCTGACGTGCTGATCCCGAGAGCCACTAGATCTAGTACACTGCCTCTATTACGTCAAGAATTACACTGTAGGAAAAGCTACGACTGATGTAAATAATGCTATGAAAATCAAGTACAGCCGTTATCTCATGTCATAGTGATGCATTAGTAATAACTCATGCCTAATTTCCCAGACAGGTTTCCAATACAGATTATAAACACTATTTCTCTGGCATGACTCTCTTAGGAAGAAGCAGTTAATATGCTCAGAAAAAACGAGAAATTATAGTAAAAAATGGTCAATTAAAAAAAAAAAAAAATTTCCTGTTCGTATCACCGGTTCATCATTCAGTTCTATCTTCACTGAGTTCTCTCCCCCCTCCCCACCCCTATTTTTTTGCACACAGGCATAGATATAAGATTCATCTGCTTATTTATAGACATCTTGAATTGCACAGGGAAACAAAATATCTTTGTTTAATATATTTCCATCTAGTTTAATTGATTCAGAACATGAACATTTTGTTTAATGGTTGATATTAGAAAATATACGTCAATTTTAGAAGCAATGGTAAAAGAACAATGACCAAGGTTAAATCATTTCAAAAATATCAAAACTGCTCCATGCTACAGTGCCTTTGATTACATCGAGCAAGCATGAAAATATTAGTCCACAGTCAGTACTGTACATATGCATGTAGACTACTTGAGGAAGATCTCTGCATACTGAAATGCCTGGAGCGAAAAGACAATAAAAATCTACCATATCATCATTCGATCTTAAAACTATCATCTTCAAGGAAAAATAGCAGATGAATTAATTTATGTTTTTGCAAATGTCTATCGTAAATTGCAGAAGATTATTGTGATGAAAGTAGCCTACATGTTTTAGTACTAAGTTATAATCTTTTGTTTCTTTCCCTACCGCAAGCTAAAATTTGTATCCGCTGGCAAAGGGGAAATCACTCTGAATCCCTAAACACTGTTTATGTAGGTAGGTAAGCGGTGCGTGTACTCAGCCGTCTGGACAAATGAAACATTGCAGTTGCAATGAATGGTTCCTGGGAAATAAATTTTTGAAATGTGTCTCGTAACTATGTTGCTATCATCAGAGAAAGATTAGCGGCATTGATGATAGATACAGTCTAGTTCTGCAGCATTGTTGTCGGTAAAGACGATTCTGAAACCTTGTGTTCGTGTGTCTCCAGCGTGTATGCTGCGATCCATTGAGTTTGAAATCAGTGAAATGAATTCTGATATTGCACGAAACACAGGGACACGGGTGAGATTGTAGGAACTCACCCTAGTGTTGAATCACCCAGCCTTCTTCAAGTTCATTTCTACAGTTTCTTGTGCTAATTCGTATTCATAACTACATGTTGCAATTAATTATAATATTAAAAAATACTGCTAGATCTAGAATCTAGATCTAACTATAGTATGTTAGCAGTGTTCTTGTTGAATAGGGCCTAGATCTGGCATCCATGCGTTTTAGATTTACATTAAAAAAATATTTTGTAAAGATGCATATAAAATTTTGTGACCACCACAACCAGAGGACAGATGTGAGAAATTTGATGTAGAATTCACCAATGATAAGAGAGCAGCAAGATGGGATTCGCACAAAAATAGTGCAATTTTACTTCTTATCAATTTACTATATTTGTGCTAGTCATTTCATTAGAACCTGTCCTTTGTGTTTTGTTCCTACTCTTGATTCATAAATTCACCAGTTTGATCAGAAAACTGGATTTGGGATTTCTTCTTTGGACATTGGGAAAAAATGTTGAGTATCATCCCCAAGACAACATTTGCAGAATGGGAGAAAACTCTCCCTCAGTCTCTCACATCAGAGACAGAATTAGGACAGTGCTGGAAGTTCATTAAATCTAGTCTCAGGCAAGAAGAAAGAGATACATATTCTCAGCCACTGTTACTCATGTTTGCTCATGCGAGAGATACGAGTATTGTGCAAAATCTGAGTAGTCTTGAAAATGGTACCTCATTTGAGAAACTCTTACTTCGCCTTGAAGATCAGTACCTGCCTCTAATAGTCCTGCTCTTTGAGAGACTTAAATTTCATCGTAGAATCAGAGAAGATAATGAAAGTATTGAGGAATATCTAGATTCCTTAGAAAGTCTAGGGCATATGTGTGACTTCGGTATGGGAAAGAATGAAGCAGTGAGAACACAGTTTGTACAGGGTGGCAAATTGCCTTTACCTCTGAAACAATTGGTTGAAAACTCTGCATCATCTGATCTCTGCGACATTATATTTTCTTACACAAGGAATGAATTGGTGTTACAAAAAGATTCATCTGCAATAACCGGCAAGAGCAATAATTCACCAACAGCCCGCAAAAACCTTTCAGATGGAACAAGTAAAAGCACAGAGGAACCCCAACAAATAAATTGGGAAGATTCAAGTGACAGCAATGGGAATAATTTCAGGAGAAGCCGAAGAATAGCTCTTTATAAAAGTAAACAACAAGAACCAAGTTTGAGAAATGATAAAAAAAATAAAAAGGATAATATGAGGAAAGCATCCAAACCACCAATTAGAACAAAATTCAGGGCTGGGTCAGAGGCACCAAAATCAGCTTCCAACATGAACAATGTTCAAACTGAAATTCTGACTTCAAAAATATCATCAGGATCTAGTAACATTAAGTGTAGGAAGCCGTCTCAGTGGAGTAAGAATCAGATGTTCCAAACATTAAAATGGAAGAGTAGATTCAAAGATGATTCCTCAAATTATCCACATGGAATACCTGACAACTCTGAGGGAGACTCAGGTACTTCTAAAGCATGTACCATAGATGACAAAGAGTCAAGAGACACCATCAACTTAACACCAAGGAAAAACATTTGTAATTCTAAAGAGTCTTCGCCCACAGTGCTAATCACCACTGATGACCAGAAACAAAACTCCTCAAGCAAATTTGTTCTGCCTTTAAAAATTCATATGGATTATGGAAACAAAGTCAATGAATTAGTTGAGTGTAAGATTTGTGGTGAACTTTTTTCAGGACAAGTGTTTTATGAAGTGCACATAAATGTTCATCGCTCGGAATGTGCCATTTGTGGTAAAACATTTGACATTCCATCCCAGCTCTCCAGTCACATATCTCAACATAAGCAACTGGAGAGGAATTCTGAAGAAAGGAGAGCAGAGTCCTTTTGTGGGAAGAAAGGACGGCAGCATGAGGAATATACATGTCCAGAATGTCACATTAAAATCTATGGCAAACGTTTATTCAATAGACATATGAACCAACACAATTTGTACTGTGATGTATGTGATAAGATGATTGACTGCAAATCCACATTTATAATTCATATGAATGGACATAGAGGTGAGAGACCCTATCCATGCGATAGTTGCACGCGTTCATTCACTCGGAAAAGTGACCTGAAAGTTCACCGACTCACTCATGATCCAAATCGTCAAAAACGTCATGTTTGTGATATCTGTGGTAAAAAATTCTTTCGAATTCACGAACTTGTACGTCATCGCAAGTTACACTCTGATGACAAACCCTATCGATGTGACACATGCAGCAAAAGCTTTCCAACGGCTCATGGGCTCAAATGTCACCGGTTCCTGCACACAGGTATCAAGACATTCACCTGCGAGAAATGTGGTGTATCGTTCGCTCAAAAATCAAATCTAGCTACTCACTTAATGCGACATTCTGGTATCAAAGAGCATTCTTGTAAGACATGTGGACTGAGATTTGCAAGAAAATGTTATCTTGAATCACATATGCGCTCGCACACAAAGGAGAAGCCATTCGTTTGTGATGTGTGTGGGGTATGTGTGTCATCCAGATATTCTTTGCAACGTCATAAACTTGTTCATTCGGGAAACAAGCCACATAAGTGTATGATTTGCGACAAAACTTTTACTTGGCAAAGCACCTATAAAAAACACATGGAGAGTCATGGCAATAATCAGTTTCTGAAAGATATGTCCACTTCCGACAATTCATCATGTCCCGAACCAGTTGAAGTCACAATGCAATATCTCAGCCAAAAGCATGAACATGAACCTCCAACTCCAACTCATCAAACTGATGTTCTTGCACCACAAACCATACAGAATACAAAACATCTTCATGAGTTACCTGAAAATGCAGCTGACATTAATGCACATTCTGATTCGAGGGACAGACAACTTCAGTATCATCATGACTTTGACAGTGGCCCCGTGCAAGAGCAAGCCTTAAATTTACAGCTAGGGCAGAAATTTTCAAGTCAAGAGGGTTATGTGAGTCAACCATTGCAAGTTTATTTGCCACAACAAGAACCTCAAAATCTTTATGAGACCAGCCTGCATCTATCGGTACCACAGAACCCCATCCTGGAGGTTCATCCGCAAAATCTGGCGGTGGCAGAGCCGGAGTATCCTCAAGTGCAGGGCTCGCACTCCCATACAGTTCATGTGCTGAGAACGGAGGAACCCATGGTATACAACTGGGTCATCCAAGGTGCAAATTCCTCAGCTGTTTTTGAACCTACTGTTCTGGAAACTTTAGGACCACATGAAGGAGATCAGTGAAACAGTGTGTCTCACATAAGTAGGTGTAGAACATATGCACCAGTGTCTTGTAAGATTTAGTATATTGATATAACAGAAATATGATTTCGGATAGTAAAGTAGGGATGGACTGTCAAAAAAAAAAAAAATAACTGGATTGAATGATATTTACATAAATTATTTTTATACTATCAAACAGAATGTTGCAGGATTTAGAATCAATTATGTTACGGTATAAATGAATTAAAGTACAGTGTACACCACTTATATCGACATCGCTTATAAAGACATTTCTCTCTTATCGACATGATATACTAGGAACGGATTTTTTCCTCTTTAGTTTTTAGTAAATAGATTCCTCTATATTGACATCCTCTCCTTTTGACTTCTCTTATAGCGACATGTTGATCAAACTCGCTGAACGATGCAGGCCTTATTTTTGTGCACAAGAAATCACCTTGTCCCTCCCCGCTCGCTTGAACTAGAAGTAGAGGCCAGCCGCGTGCCCTTTGTGTGTCAGTTTCACAAGCTGGGTATGGAGAGGGGTGGAGTGGTGGGCACAAAAGACTAACGAAACCACATTGTAACCCGGTGGCTCTGCTGAAAGTGAAACACAGAGACTTGTGTCTAGTTTGGACTACAATCTGGGAGTGGAGGGAGACGGGTCGTTGTGTGTGTTTACAAGTGACGCGTTTACACATTCACCCACGTGCTGTCTAGATCTAGTCTGACTTGTGCAGCGAACTGGTCTCGTATTTCATAACCATACAACCGCTAGGAATCGCTTGTATCAGTAGATGGCCACAGCTAAGCAAAACTGGCAAATGCAAAAGCCCAGATGGGCCTTTTAAGGGCCAAACAATCATAACAAAAAGTTTTAAAAGATAACATGATGGGTGCTGATTTCATTGATTTTTTCTTTTTTCACCAAGGGCAATAACTATCTGTTTCGATCGTGGCATGGTTGCTTTCCCTTACGTGAAAATACAGCACTATTAGTATTACTTGCTATTAACCCACCTTTGCCATGAAAGAACACCACCTTAAAGAGCTTTCTCCTATATCGACTTTCTCCTATATCGACTTTCTCTTATATCGACACAAAATGTCTGGGCCCTTACATGTCGATATATCAGGTATGCACTGTATGTGCGTATTTGTGTGTAAATGTGTGTGTATCTGCCTGTGCATGCATGTGTGTTTGTGTGTGTTATTTGTAATGTATGTAAGAGTCCTTGTTATGTATGTATCTGTACAGACATGTTAATATGTATGTGCTCAGTTTGCTTTGTATTGTTACTTTTTAGTAAGACAACACTGGTCATGGCATATTTCCTAAAGGACACATATGGCACTTGTGTTCATCTTCATAGATGTCTGAGGTAAATTTCAAAATATGTCACTGAGCACGGTACACATAGACACTATAGTTTGTAAAATTTATGGTGATTGTTAACAGATCATGTTCTTTGGTGAGATCCACTACAAAGTCTGGCCTTCATAACCTTTTGAAAAATTTTAAACTCATTTCTTTTTGATGTCATTTTCATTATTTCTTGACAAGAACACAGTTGTTGCTGCTATTTTTTTTACATTCTCACAGTGGAATGTAAATTTTTAATGTGTTTGAATTGTGAAAGACAAATTGAAAACGATAAACAATTATCAAATTTTGAAAAAAGAAAAAAAAAGTGCAGTTTTTCAGAAAGAATGCCATTTTTACTGTAACTGAAAAGGAACTGTGTCAGTGTCAGTCTCTAGTCTTCTTTCTTGCACTAGCATTTTGAGTATTTGTCTTTTTTGAGACAAAAACTGAAAGCTGATCATATCACACTTGATATTCTTTAGAGATCATGGAAAAAAACATTTTGAATTATTTTAGAAACTGAATTTTTTTTTTTAAGATTTGATTGTAGGCATTCTAGTGAACTGTATTCTTTTATATACTTGACAAGATATAATTAACTGTAACCTTATCTAGAATACATAACATGCAACCAAAGAAGAAGTACCTCAGATCATTTAATTGAACTTGTCACTGACATGCGCCAACCTGATGTTTGGAACACTGAATTGGGAGTTTTGCTTGTGTTGGCAATGAGCTACTATCTGGATCGACCAGTCACTGTGTACACAAACAATTCTGAGCTCAATATTGAGAGTCAAGACCCAGACAAGAACAAGCCACTCTTGTATGCACCCAGCAAAACCTCAGGCCGAACATTACAGCTCAGTCTCTGCTAAGAATGCTGCCGATGAACAAGAGAAAGGTAGGGGGATAAAAAGAAAATGTCAGGAGCAGGCGTGGCAGAAAAATCTAAAAAAAAAAAATGCAGCATCAAAGAGACCAGGTCCTTACAAACTACATGTACAAGGAAAGTGAGGCCAGCAAGGCATATGAAACCTGGCTATGCTAAAATATGTCAAGCATTGCTTTTGATTGAAGACCGAGAACATTTTTCACCACTATTGGACGATAGGAAATCTGTCACAGCAAAGGCAGTATATTTCAAAACTGGTCCAAAAGAAAAAATGCAAACGCACGTACATTCAGGAAATGTCAAGCAGAAAGGCGACATACGTGTATTCTTTTGAAAAAAAAAAGACAAGGCAATATCTGTATGCAAGACATTTTTTTGGGACACACTCGGAATAAATGATGACAGCATGTATTATGCTGTCAACCAAGATTTTAGTGTAAGCAACAGGAGAAATAAGCATGGCCATCACAAAAGTGTGCCTGAAGACAAGAAGAAAATTGTTAGAGTCCATATCAATAGCATCCCGAGTGTTGAATCCCACTACTGTAGGCGAAACTCGTCCAGAAAATATCTGTTTCCCAATCTGAGCATCAATGAAATGTTTAGACTCTATAAAGAGATGTGTATTAAGGGGTGATTTTTTTCATTATTAAAGACAGACTATTTTAACCTTTTCCATCGAATTCAGCACGTTCAGATTAGAGGAAACAGTAAAAAAAAAAAAATCGATTTTTGCATACAGTTGCCATGGCAATGCTGCCATCTTGGATTTTGGCATCCCTAAATTGACTGACTTTAAAATCTATCTTCCCTGCCAAATTTCAGTGGAACTTGATAAAACTTGGTGAACATATTGTTTCACCTAATATCTAAAAAGTTACCTATTTTCAGCCATTTCCATGTAATGCAAAATTTTCTAGAAATTTTTGAAAATGCCATGTAACAAAAATTCAGATTTCGCCGTTTTGTTGGTCTTGATGTGAAAATGATGTATACCAAATTTAGTTGAAATCGGTTTGGAAATAAAAAAGGAGATAGCAAAAGACTGTCAAAAAACCGGGTTTTGAGAAAAATGCGTTTGAAGTTTTTTTTCAGTGAAAAAAATGACGTGAAATGTTTTTTGTTTGGTGTTCCACCTTGAAACAGCCTTTTTTTTACATACTAGCCGTCTCTCCATAGCTTCAGTGTCTCTTATTTGCCATTTTTTGGCACTCTGGACATATTTTTTTCTCAAAATTTGCTCCTTACCTCCATCATTATAAGGACCTCCATAGAGTCATTTCTGGGTTCTTGAGGGTGTCTGTGTGCCCCCCCATGTCTTTTTTTGGCCAAATTAAGAGTGTTTTGACCTTTACTAGGACATATAGTCCGCAACTGAGCTCTGAAGTAGCAGAAGATGGCAAAATTTCACTATTTATAGGATGTGGAAATTCATTTTAGAACGCATATACTGATAATCTGCATGACCAGCAGTTTTTTTTGCCACATAGTAGTCATCCAATGTCCATTCCTGGCACTGGGGTTCATGATATTGCTAAAAGAGGTCATAATCAAGTATTTTATGCACTCTTTGCCTATTTATAATCAAATAGTGATGATCTACGACTACGTGTAGGAGCCAGGTAGAGCCAAATCCTGGTTCACAGTCAGCTAGAGCTACCGTTGAAATACCGTTGGTCAAACAGGTTAGAATGGACATATGCACTTTTTAATACCATTTTTATACGCAGAAAAGGCAGGGCTTTTAAAAGAAAACAGAGGCGCAAAATCATATTTCAGGACGCCCCCCCTCTTCCCCCCCCCCCCCCTTAAGAAAGATGACACTCCCGTTACAGAGTCCATGTCCAGGCTGATCATGATACTTACAACAGAATTTAACCTTGTACTCCATCGCCCTAAACAAGGTCAGTACGATCGCTGTACTGCTTTTAAGAAAAATCATGTAGTGCAGATGAGAAAGCAATTAAAAAATAATTAATTAAATAACATTAATAAACAAAAGGACCTCGCAAAAGGTATGAATGTTACCAAAATGAAATCAGAGCAAAATCAAATCTTCACTGCATCTTGCTTTGATCATCAGAGAGTTCTAGAATGTCCTCACGGGCAGACCTCAAGTTTCTGCTATGTAAGAAAATTGGCAGTATGCAACCTGTCTGTGGGTGATATTGGTACTTCTGTTGGTTTCTGCTACATATGGCCAGAGCATATCATCAAACAAGGAGCTAATGACATTAAGAAATGTGTTTCAAAGTACATTTCCAAAAAGGTGATGGACGGCTCGACTAAATTTTTTATTTTTTCAGATAACTGTCCAGGATGAAATAGAAACAAAGGCATTGCCATCATATACTGGCATGCTTTGAACAGCATGGACAGTGTTCAAGAAATAACATGTTTCTGGAGAAGGACATATTCAGAAAGCAATGACTCTATTCATTCAATGATTGAATGAGCGAGTCAGTCCGTGCATCAAGAAAATCTAAAAATCCGTGTATATTCACAGAGTTAGCTCTGGAAATTTCCTGGATTTCATAACAGTGGCAAACAAAGCAAAAAAATTTCAAAATAGATGAAAGCAAAGAGAACATCAACTGGACGTAACTTCGCAGTATATCAGTCATAAGAAGCCACCCAAACAGATGCGATCTTAGTGCGTCTTTTTCAAGGACAGACATTTTCTTAAGATTAAGAAACATTGATACTATAATGAAGGAAATGAAACCAGGTTCTGTGAACAGACCATCAGGCATCGCTGCTGCAAAGAAAAATGATCTGATGCAATTGTGCAATGGGAACCTTATTTCAAAGGTCTACCATAGTTTCTTCCAATCCCTCCCTTCTCTTGAAACCAGTGCTGATGACTCCGATTAATCTTGCATCAAGCTATATAATTAGGACACGATAGTTACAATCATTTTTTTAATAGTCATGTTAACTATCCTTTGACAAACCAGAAATATTTTGATTTTTATTGTGTGGCTTTTGTTTTACAATACATGTATTACAATTATGATATTAGAAGTAATTAATTTCTAGTCATATGTAGTCTAGCTTTTGGGGAGATTTTTTGATTTTTTTTTATTCATTTTGAAAAAGTAGGGGAAAATAGAGTAGGAGCTACGGACCTGTACATACCAAACAAGAATAGCAAAGAACCCATGAGTGACCAAAAACAACTTTTGTTCTTTTAAAGGAAACACATTTTTTTTTTTTTTTTTTTTTAGAAAAAACGTAACTTTTTTTTTTAACAAAACCCATCGAGATAACCTCCTTTAGGAGGTTGAAAGACGTATGTAGAGCATAGTGTAACCTTTAGAATTTTTCATTGTTCATGTGTCAAATGGCCTTGTATTACATAAATTTCTGTTGGAGATGTCACTGTGTAGAGAACTTATCACTCTCATTGTAGTGTTAAAATAATGATATGTCTTCATGATTATTCTTGTACCATCCTGCATGAATGTGGATTTTGCAGTGTTAATGTTTTTGCTCACTACTCTGTGCAAAGATGTAATATATGCAAATAATAAATACAATTTTAGTTTCATTTTAACATGAAAGAGCTTAAAGCCTTGAGAGTGATATAATGCTCTATGTAGATCTTCTTTTTCTTCTCATCGTCTGCATCTTTTCTTTCCTTCTTACACATTTCATTTTTATTATTTTTGTCATTATTGTTATTATTAGTTTCATTATTGTCAATATCATCATCCTCATGTTATAGAAATGTCTTAAAATTTAACCCATGTTACCCAAAGTGACGACTCAGTCATTACTAGGTCAAGGCGTGGTGGCTGAAGTGATGACTCAGTTGGCCCTGAGTTGCTGTGCTGCTAGCTTCAAAAACTCCATGCTACACGGCTGTAAATGGGACTACTTCAAAACTAAAAAGCTCAACGATGGAAAAAGAAACAAAACTAACGGGAGTTGCTTGAAAAAGTGGTAGATTTGTGTGTTTTTATATACTGTTTTGATATATACCCCAATTTCACGCATTTATGAAGGGAATTAATTCCAGCAAAACCAGAAAATTAATTGCGGCAAACAAAAGTTAAGAAATGGATTGTCAACTGATAAAAATGAAACAAATAGCAATCTGGAGAACTGATAAGTTAAAACTAATTTGAATACCCTGATGAAACTTGCCAAATTTTTTAATCAGGAAATTTTCTTTGTCATTACAAAAAGTGTAGCATAAGCATCTGAACACGATATTGCTGTATATAAAAGAAAATCTTAGTTATCTCTTTTACTCATTGAGTGGGTGAAGATTTTTGTTTAAAACAATGTGAATGGAATAATTTTGTCGGTAAAACTTGATTATAGGATTGTTATATTGTTAATCTTTTTTTCTTTGTTTTCAAGATTCATCAGATATTACCCTTTCTTTTACATCATCATCATCATCATCATCATCATTTTATAAAATACAATAAAACTGCCTCATCAGCAACTAACTAAACAATTCTAGAAAGGCAAATAACATATATAAACAACTTGTTAATAGTAAATGCCAAATCATCATCATCATCGATTTTACAAAAATGAATATTTAGTTTGTCATTTTGAGTTTTGAAATAAAAAGTTATCAGTTCGCAACCTATAAACATTATGCTGCACTGAAATTTCAATAAAGGAACTTGTAGTAACAATACAGATATTTTCTTACCAAAAAAAAAGCTGCTTCTTTGTATGTATTTGGATAAAGAAACCCGTATAGGACTTTAGGGGTTTCTTCATATAAGAATATCTGATGCAGTCATGCTTTGTAAGATTAAATTATTTTGAAATTGAATCTAAAAGCTTCCTTTAGAAGTATAAGAAATTATATACGTGAAGTAAAGAGATAATAAGTTTTTTGCTCTCCTGTAAAATTTTGGTTTTGTGGCTCAGGGTTTCTTGAACCAGAGCATTGATTTGTATGTAAAAGAAAAAAAAGGCTATGTCTTCATCATGTTGACCCATGTTGTGTACTTAGCTGGTTTTGTGTCATTTCATTTTGCTTTGTTTTGTTTTGTCTCGTCCACTTTTGTTCCACCGAGATAACCACCCACAGGAGGATGAAAGGCGTTTACAAAATGTAAAGTTCTGTATATGTAAGCTTCTTGTTTGTATGCTGTTTTTTTGCTGTTGTTCCTGTTTGCACGAGGCATTTCTCTGTGTATGACTGTAAAACAGTTTGCTTCTGTAAAGCATTTCAGACCTTCTCAAGGTGAAATGCTATATTATGTCCGGTCATTAGATTATTATTGTTATTATTAAGGGGGCTTGATAGTAAAAAATCACTTTTTAAAAATTCTACTTAAATGAAGCAATTAATGTGATTATAATGTAATACAAGTTAAGA
>JBCEWB010072759.1:0-29530 GCA_039654565.1 Peronia peronii | reverse complement strand
TAGATAGATAGATAGATAGATAGATAGATAGATAGATAGATAGATAGATAGATAGATAGATAGATAGATAGATGGTGCACAGGCAATAGATTGATGGATAAAGATGGATAAAGGTAGAGAAACAAAAATGAACCTTGAATCCATTCGCTTTATCATTGGCTCATTCCGTCCTTTATTTATCTGTTGTTTTTTTTTGGCCTATTCTCTTCATTCATTCATTCATTTATTCAGTCATTGACTGGTTCATTCGTTCTTTCATTCATTATTTATTTCATTGTTCAATCATTCATTCATTCATCATATATTCATTCATTCATTCGCTCAGCCGTTCATTCATTCAGTTATCATTCTTTTTTTTTATTCATTCATTCATGCATGCATTCATTCGTTATTTGTCCATTCTTTCATTCTTTCTTTTATTCATTCTTTCATTTATTCATTCGTGCATTCATTCTTTCATTTCCTCATTCACCCTCTTACATTCAATAATACATTCATTTACTAGCTGACCCATTCACTCATCCTTGGATATCCACCTTTATGTATTCCACATAGATCTGCATGTATTCCTAATCTCCTTGCCACAATATCCTCCAACAGGCCGGACACATTTGCTGTTCGTACAACCACGGCTGCATGACGCCGGTGCCCCATCAATAGCCCACTAGTCTCTGATCACCATAGAGGTTGTCTACTGTTGTTTCAAGTCAGGCTATCAAATGACATCTTCATGACAGAAAAAAAAATAGCTAGCCTTCAAAGGAAAAACTGGCTGTGTACTTGGATAATTTGGTTTCCAGCACTGTATTTACCGAAAAAAACATAATTTGTCATTAAAGTTTTTCTCTCAATAATACAAAAGAAATCAGTGATCAATTTAAAGGGAAATAACCATGAAGTCATATTAAAAGGGAAACAACCAATAAATTTGAATGGACTGCCTTTATTTACTCACAGGTAGAGTTATTTTTAGCATATTTTTAGTGTAAACAAAAACAACAAATGATAGCTGGAATACAGACTTTAGGGGTAAAAATATCTTTAGAGAAAGTGAAAGAATACCTGCTAAGTATTTTACATAGACAGGAATTGGACTTGGGGATTGAATTTCAGACTTTTCACTGTTTTTCTTCAGATTGTGCGTCTCTATGTGATTGATATTGCTTTTATCAGTGATTTCGAGTTATCAATATAGATATGCAGATATAAGATCTAATATATATAACCTAATGAAGATCAAAAACAGCATTCTAAGACAGTATTTTTTAATGTTGTTTTTTCCTTGTTTTGTCATCATGGTGGAAAGGACATTTTCATCGACAAAAATAATAATTTATTCCTATGCCTCAGTCCTCTTTTGAAAGACTAGTATTAAAAAAATAAAATGCTTTTCACAGAAGAAAATCTTATTATTCTTATTAGGTATACAATCTGTTGAAGAATGTGCGACTAATGCAATCTCAAATTGCAAAAATTGGGTTAAGATTGTTGAAAAGAAATAAGAAGAGCTTCTTGAACTAGAAATCAGCTCCTCATTTTAACAAACGCACCCATTTTTGGTTCACAGAATTACTTAAGCACTTTGCAATCAGTCCATCTTCACTAAATACATTCAGTCTGAATCAAACAAAGTGCATTCAACAACAGCATAGAATGCACAAAATAATATTTTTTGCACTTTAGTTGCAAGAGTAGATATTATTGTGAATTTGAAATATCTGAATTTGATTAATCAAAAACTTAATGAAACTTTCTAAAGTCTGTGACTCATGGGCTTTACCCATGGGGAAAACAATACAATCAACACAATCAAGCAAAAAATAAAATGGATTTGACATCATATCGATATTGTAATTTCATTGTAACTATTTGGCTTTGCTGGATGTTGCTTATTGGAACTAGTTCTTTGATGTTTCAGTATTGACTTGCAGAACAAGGATTTCCTTATACAACAATGCTTGTAAAGTAATGCTAGGGTCACATACAAGAGAAGCTTTTAGGGACCTTATTAACAATCAGGTTTATTTCATCGCAACCATTTGTTGTTTGATATTCACTCATCAAAATTATCCAATTCACATAGATTATATTTCAAGGTGTCCATAGAAACACTCCCTGATTTTTAGAAGTTATAATATCTAACCTAATTCAAATATATTGATAAATAGGGTGTCTGCTGATTCCCTAATTTTATTTTAATTTTCAGTTGACTGACTCTCTTTGACTTATCAAAGAATTTAATATAAAATTACATGTTAGGCCTGTATCTATTTAAAATCAGGAAGTGTTTTTGTGTACTCACTTTGTATATTTGTTCATTTAATTCTTCACAAAGAAGTGAATTTTAGCTTTGTTGAAGTTTTCATTTAATGATTTGTAAGGACCTTGGTCAAGTCTTTTTTGATCTCCATTCTTACTGTGCCAATGATTTTGGAGGTCTTTTTCTCTCTTGTTCTGAGACATATACATGACAAATTTTGACCGTCATAATTTCATTTGTTTTGCTTTTAGATTGTTTAATCCATAGTCAGCATCTCACCTCTAACTGTCGGTAACTTGAGAATTCACTTTATTGTACTCTTACCAATAATCATGTGTTCAGATTTATATTACGATATTGTGTTAGATATAAATATAAACTTAAAGAGAATGAAAGTCTCCCTATATATTCAAATTATATTTACACAAATTTATATACTCATATAACTATGTCTGTGTGACATATTGAGGCTAGTGACATTATAAAAACAACCTACAAATAAATAGTTGATTGAAATAGTTTGGTGTTGTCATTGTAACTCTCAAAGTCTCATAGCCAAGCGAACCTGATATTGTGTTTTGGTTTTTCCCTGAGTTATATATTTTATTATACAGTAGACCTTTATATATTTATATATCATATATTCATAAAAACACTACTTATTGATATTTACATTGTAATCGCAGTTTATAACCAGTGGTATGTTAGTAGAAAATTCTCGTCTTTGTCAGCATCAGATATTTTGATATATAAAGCCATGGCTGTTTCTGTTGTTTTCTTTCCATTTTTTTCAAATGTTAAACTAGATCAGAGTCCAGTCAGCTGATGATTTCTGTTGAATTAAAATGAATTTTCTTTCTTTCATATGAGATGCAACACAATGAAATCAGGTGCTGGTTATGTTTGGGCATTTATAGTTATTGATATCACTGTGAAGCTTTTTTATTTGTTTCCAGAATTCCCTTCCTGTTGGTGAAAAATCTTTGTTATACCTGGATCAGAAGTCGAGAAATTGACAGTTGTGCTCCTGTAGCTAAATTTAGTGAGAAAACAGCTGATTGCCTCATTAATTTTCATTTAGTTCATATCACGAAATAATAACATATGGACATATAGTAATCCCTCATTTATGTGGTGCATAGCGGCCAAGTCCTTGACGAATAACATCGAAATACGGTTAATGCAACATTACCCCCGTACTGTACATAGATAACCTTAATACAATAATAATAATACTTAATACTGTAGTAGTAGTAGTAGTAGTAATAATAATAATAATAACAATAATACAGTAATTGAAAATAGTAAAATTAACAATATTACAGTTCTACAGTGCAGTACAGTATTGTACTTTGTACTGTACATAAGTGTATAGTGCCCTGCACTGTACAGTTATAGTTAGGTACATATGTACTCACCAATAGCTGTCTGCTGCGCCAGCTGCACTGAATACAAACAGACTTATCTGGCAGAAAGACAAATAATGCATCACAAGCTGAAAGGATTGGTGACGCAAAATAACATCGCACAACAAATGACTCGACGATGGATAAATGAAGGATTACTGTATCAGCAAATTCAGCTCTAACTGAAATACATTTTGAAATGGACATAAAAGAGTTTTGTGTCCAAAAAAAAATAGCTTAAAAAAATTCACTCACTTTTGAAAAACTCTTGATTTCTCTTGCCACCTCAATTTGACAAGAGCTTGATTTTATTGTGTCGCGTCTCATATTTTTTATCAATCATTTAAATTTGGAATCATGGTCCATCAAAATCTCTTCTGAGCGTGAGAGAGCAATAATCAAAATTCTTATAAAAGCCTTTTTTTTTCAGATTGTCACAGCAGCAATCATTTTAATAACAATCACCATTAATCAGAGTCATCAGTTAATTGATATTGGAACATACATTCAGTTTCCAAAATTTACTTTAATTTTTGGAAAAGAAATGAACATGGGAGATTTAATTACACAGGAAATTGAAATCTGATCAACACTGAAAATTAAATTTCAGTCACGATTATGTGTTTTCTTCTCATTTTTGGACTTAGAAGCACACTTGATTTTATTTACTACATAGCATGATCTCTCAGATGGTTTCTCTGCCTTCCTTTGGTTTGATTCTGGGGCTTATGCAAGACGTAGTAGGCCTCTTGATCATTTCTGTTCAGGCTTTAACAGTTTTTAGTGCCAAAGGCGTTGATATTTTTATCGTTTGTACCGTTTCTGGAAAGTTCATTATTTGAATAACTATTTTTATCAAATCCTTTGTTCTTACTATTTTTGTTCTAATAATTATTATAAGTATCATGATGATCAGCCGCAGCATTTTTATTATTATTGTTATTATTATATCTCTATATAGCATGCAGTGTTTAAATGAACTTATTGTCAGTAACTTCAAATCTTCTGAGCCAATCATTGTTTGATATGAGTATTGTTTTGTGATCTTTTCATGATTGTTTCTCCAAGATACAAATAGCTTATGATATTAAGAGTGCATCTTTAGTCTTATCACCAGGTGTTCAATATTTCATATAAACTAAGACAACTTTGAAGCCCATAGCAAAATGTCATATTCATTTTTTATGATTGACTTAGATAATATATCAATTTTTTATTATAATAAGAAACTTCCTATATTTCTATATGGTAAGAGCAGTCTTCCAAAAGTATGTAATTTCACTGATTATAACAAAGCAATCTTAATTCCAAAAGTCAGCCATGACGACAGTGAGGAATAAGCTAAAAGCACTAAGTCAGACCCTGAAATTTCCAATTTTTCTCAGAAAGGATTGCAAAATTATGAGCATGAATAAATGCTTCTGTGCTAAAATACAAATAAATAATCGGAAAATAATTTAATAATTTTCGATTTCTCTTTAAAAAAAAAACAAAAAACGAACAGAAAAAAAAAGTGACAAAATTTTGTTTTTGGAAAACTGCTCTTCCATTACCACTGTGATTAAACTCTTCCTGCATGTTTATTTCTTCGTTTTTCATTTCCCGCATGACTGTCACTCAGTTACATCATTTTCCTCATATAATTATCAAAGTAAAATGAATCCGAATCATTAAAATATAATATATAGGCCCCAGAATTTTAGAAAATACATTGGAACAAAGACATGAAAAATGTATGATTAGAGGTCTGTCTTTCTTTTACATTTACAATATCAAATATTCTTCAATGATTTTAGTAGCATTATAGCCCTACCTTGCCTTTGTTTTGTACAATAGTGCTACGATATTTAACCGAGTGCACATATAAATTTAAATTATATTTTAATTCTCATATTTTCATTATTTTGTACTGGCAATTAAATTTTGAAACGATCACTGGATTTGTTCGGAATCTCCTTCACTCATTGTGATCTCATGGTGGTAATGTACACTCCATTCATTTAAAATTGTGAGTTGTCATGTGTCAAGGCATTCGGCTCCTTTGTTTACATTGTGAAATGCACTGCATTGTCAACAATTTATACTGCTTGAATTGCTAATGTACAACTTAAAAATGTAACAACAATGTCAAACAGGCATATCAAGAGAATAAATGATCAGATCTATCTTTCGATGCATCTCGCTTGATGAAACAGGTTGTTTCGTGCCTTTGTTCACGACATGATTTCAGCTACCACTACCACGTGGCCAAGTCTATTGCCATGTTGGAGATTCCGAATGATTCATGCAGATGCAGCTTCTGAAATCTCTGCTTCTTCCAGGGAGGCTGACCTTGTGAAACTGGAAGCTGTGGGCTATTCCTGTCCGTGGTCTCCTGTGCTTCTATTAGGGATTATCATGTGCTTTTTGAGTTTGATCCAGGCACTTTTATGAGCTTTCTTTAAGGCTCAGTGGATTATTACTAAATCCTTGAGCCAGTTTTGTTGTTTTTTTTTTATTAATGAGTGCAGGACTTTGTAATTTATTGAAAGTCTCGCTATCATAGCCCATCCAGTTTACTTGTCTCTACAGGACAGAATGAGACTGTCTCACATGCTCACAAATGCAATGTCTCATGTCTTAATCATGCATAATCAACTTGCTTAGCTTTTTTTTTTTTTTTTGTGGCCATTGTTTAAAAAAGAAAGCTATCAAATTAAAAGAAAATTATCACATTAATTAATGATTTTGCTGAAAATGTAAGATTTAAATTTTACAATGAAATAAAATAAAATAATTTTTTTCAGAATGTAATGAAACAAAGTAATTTTTTTTAAAATCAAACGAATTTAAAATGAAATAAAATAAAACAAAATAAAATAAATGGTAATATCCATTTTCACATTTTTATATTTCTATAATATTTAAGATTTTGAGAACAGTCTGGGTATTCCATTCATTCAGACGACCTAGGTAGAATATATTTTAATGCCAATGGTACTCTGGTTTTCCCTAGACCGTTGTTTACCATTTGAACTTTCCTAGATCTAGTGAAATTTTGAGCATAATTGGATACATGGAAACTAATAAGAACAAAGGTTTTAGACAGCCTGATTATGTCTATAAAAAAAGTAATTTATGGGTGGAGTGGCAAGAAGCATGAAAACTCGAAAACAACCAATTTCCTTGGCAATATTTTGTTCATTTCTTTTCTCTTTGACAATTATCTTACCTGTTTGTCTCACTTTTTAAAATATTCTGTGATCCTGAAATCCACTGATATTTTCAATTTTATTTGCATGTCATGAAACTTGGAAACATTGTAGAATTCTACAAGACTGAGCTAATTTGTTTTTCTTATTTCAACAAACAAAAAATTATTCTTTCACAACAAGGAGTTCAGATTAGCAATAAATGCAATATTGTAATGTTTTAATTTTTTATGGTCCAAGTCCATTGAGGTTAATTCCTCTACTGATATAACAAAGAGACAAATCAACATTTACTGATTATAGATGTAGAGATAAACATTAAAATTGTCGTTAGATTTCTCGAAAATTAGCCAGGAAGAAAGATCTATCGAAATTGTGGTTTAAGTATTTGTCTCACGGCCAGTCGAAATGAGACGTAAGTCGCTGGGCTAGAACAGAGAAATCGGGCTTTGAATGCGATGAGGGGGGTCAGACATCGAATTTTTTTTTATTGCAGAAATCGAAAGTGCATTCATTTCTAAACAAGGCAGTATTGGTCTTACCCTCGATTTATAAATATTTCTTCATTAAAATCGGGTTTTTGAGAGGTATGTATGTAGATTTATGTGCTTGACCGTTCATTTAAACTCGACTTCCTCAGAATTTCAGTCATTTCTGGGGCCCTTCCTTGTCTCTTTAAACTGCAATATCTCTGGCTCGAATGAATTAGCTCAAAACTTTGTTCACCACCTGAAAGAGTATGAAATAAGCTTTCACATGATACAAAAAACCCCATATGGTGAAAAATCGACATGCCACTCATTTTGACTGGCTGCGAGACATTTATGTCTTGACTTGCATTTTGACAGTACTAGAGCAGAAGATATATCTTACTACCATTTCTCACCATGTAACCAATTATTAACTATTGTCCAATGTACGATTCATATCCTATATCACTCAACATAACACCTTTAAACATGGATTTTAGTCTCAACTTCTATATCGTGTTCTCTTTATTGTTGTGCTAGTATGGTTATAAATTTAGGTGAAGCAGTTTTAATCTGTCTAAACTTTGTGTTGTAATAAGCCCTACCTGTCCACTTTCAAATCATTTTATTTGCTATTTTTCATTTTTCTGTCTTCTACCATTTTTTTTCATGTTTAAAATAGTATGTTGCTTTTTTTTTTCACTTTTCCGTCTTTTACCGGTAACCATTTTTTTCACGGGTTTCATTGTAAGTGGTTGCAATTTGTAGAATAGGGATTACTGTCCTCACATAGCCATATTGTGCATGCCATTTGTTAAATGTAGTATTAACACAAGGTTCATGTATCTTCAGTTGAAATCTATACATATTCAGTTGTTCCCCCCTCTTTTTTTTTTCCAGCCTTTCGAAGCTGTTGTTATTATAATTATTACTATTATTATTATTATTATTATTATCACTTTCATCTTCAGTGTTGTCAATAAAATATTCTGTGAAAATTCAAAACATTGCGTTTTTTTTTTACTGTGGGTCTGAACATGCTGTCGATGTGCAAATAAATGGTTTTGATTGTCATACAGTCATGAAAATTAAGATATACATATATATGTAAAAGAAATAAATAAGTAACAACCACATAAACCCAGCTGCCATGATATACAACATGGTCAGATGATTCTTTCCTTGAAGTGCCAGGTTTCTGACAAACATATGTAATCATACCTCTGTAAGTCTCTCTTTGTTAAAGAAATATTACACTGAAGTCACCATCACCAAAAATAAGTTAAAAATGTCACAGTGTTTATGTTTGTTTGTTTTGATTTTTGTTTTGTTTTGTTTCACATATGTAGCCTTTCAATCCTGAGAAAGCAGAATTAACTTGGCTTTAAGTGCATGCCCAATTTGATGAGAACAACTTTTGTGGGTAGAAAATGTGGGAAATTGTTCCAGACAGCAGTGTCTCCGTGTACTCTTCATTCAATTTTTAACTGCCAAGAATTCTTTAGTGTGAGCAATCAACACATGGGACCTCTGAAATATATTTGTCCTTATCCAAAAAGGCTAGACATCGGGCTTTCCGACCCTAGAAGCCAGGGGATCACTCACTCATTGAAAAAGAAGCAGGTAGATTCTAATCTTCTTTCCCCACCTCGCCTACCTCCCCCTCCCCCCCACCCCCCCCTCCCGTGGGATTCAAACCCATCATGTTTTTTGCCAAGAGACAGATACCTAACCTCTCAACCACGACACCTTCTTCTCTTTATTATCTGACTGTAGTGGTACAGATTTGGGATAGTGATTGCTGTAACTGGAGAAATCTGTTGTTAAGTGGCTGTGGTAAGGATATGCAGCCTTCAATCATTTTAAAACTATTGTCCCAAACCACCTATGTAGGGGATGGAAGCTGCATCAAATTCATTTAGCGTCTTTGCCTTCCCATCTCTCCAAAGTTATCCACATTGTTGATAAACTAAGCTACAAAAAAAAAAAAAAAAAAGAGTGAAAATCCCCGTCTAATATTAGCAGGGGTACAAACATTCCAAATGGTTCGCTACCATTGACAAAAAAAAAAAAATAAGAAATGCACGGGACTGGTGACGATTGTTCTCCGATCTCATGGTAGAGCGGTAACAAACATCAGTGAGTGCTTTATTTTTAGCGGAGGGTACAAACACTCCACCAGACATTTCCAGGTTTTCTGCTTAGTCCAATATGAACTATATGACACATAAACAAGCATTATTTAAAAAAAAAAAAAAAAGCATTACCCCATTTATTTAAAACATGCCAATCAAAGGAACCATGAAAAAATCACCATGATAAAAAGAAACATGCCATTCCATAATGATCTTTTTTTTTTTTCAAATTTTCGTGACGCATGTTTCAAAGAAATAAAATAAAACTGATTTTTCTTTTTTTTCGTTGTTTTTTTTTTTCTTTTTTTTTTTTTTGTTTACTCTTCTCATGCTTGGCAAAGGGAAGAGTCTGGCTGACAATACAATATGCCATGCCTTTTAGCCGCCTACGTGTAGCTATCTCAGAACTGGCTGACTGACAAAACAGTGCAATAAAAGCTGATTTCAAAGAGATATAATGACATACTGAAATCTTTGTCACTTTTCAAACTAAGATCCTTTCTCGTAAAATTTTCAATTTGTGGCTGAAATCTTCCATAGAATGCAAACTCTGTTATCATTTTATTTATCAAATGGATATTTGTGCGCCAAGAAACCCAAAGGGCAAAGCGCCAGAAGAGAAAGACCAGGGCTGCCTCCACCTCAGCATATCCCAACCCCAGCCAGACTTTCACTTGTTGTCACTGCGAGAGAGCCTGCCTGTCCCGGATCGGTCTCATCAGCCACGAGCGGGCCTGCAGTCGACATAAATGTCCTTCATGATCTTCGTCCACAAAGCCAAGCCGACAACAAGGATATTTATATCTTCAGTCTCTTTCAACAAATATTTCATTTTCACACTGCTACTGGTTACTTTTTTTTTGTGTGGTCAACATTTTCATGAATTTTGACAACTGGATTGAAACAATATCCATGTATTGTTAATTTCAGTCTCCATGTATTGTAACACTTGCCAGAAAACAAAAAAACCAATAAGAAACAAACTGACGATTGGTGCAAGATTTAATACAGGAACATGATATCAGAGAAAAGTAGATGAACAAAATAAAACACACACTGAAATTTTGCCTCAGATAGTGCAACAATAATTATGTACCACAAGAGCTAAAAGTTAATTATCTACAGTCTCTAATCAATGACCAATTTCACTGAGATGATTATATATAGAAATTAATTTTTCAGTCTACCATATTTTGTCAGTGCTATTTTCATAATGCTGATATCAAATTTCTACCATATTATAGTCCAATGATTCTTTGAGAAATAAAAGCGGTGAAAAGTCTGACAATCAAGGACATAACTGCAATGGTTTGTATGCTACTTGCATGTTTGTTTGGTTTCATTTTTTACAATAATAATAGTAATAATAAATAAGTATGGGAAAATTATGCAAAAAAAAAAATGAAATGAATGGTTGACAATTCATAAATTGAATTAAAAATTTCACGTTCTTTATTTCAATTGATGAAAAGAAAAATACAAAAAAATGAAAGAAAAGAATACAAAAAACATAATAATTATGGATTTAACACAAAGTTTTCCATTATTTAATATCTCTGATGTTTATTTAATTTTCAGTATGTGTAAATGTTTTGGCTCAAAAAATATTCGTATGAAAAAGATACCGTAGATTTTTATTGGGTTTTTTTTGTGTGTTCCATAAAGTCCCATATCTGAAACATCGCATTCTTTTTTTATTCACAGATTTTCAACACAGGTGTTAACAAAATCATACAGCTAATACATTTTTCAGCTCCACAATGTACAAAGTTTTATACATCACATTCTCTCATCGATCCCAACTGTCCAACTGTCACAAAAACCCCCAGTGTTGAATGGTAACGACCTGGAGAGTTGTCTACAGTTGGTGGCAATATTGACCACAGCTTGACGACTATGATGACGCTGTTGGATGCCAGCTAATCCATCTGAGGGTCCACAATAAGAGGAGCAAGGTACTGACTGTGGCGGATACCAAAGGAATACTCTGGCTGCTTGTTTTTGTGGTACCATACCTGCGAAAACATTACAAAATCTCATCAGTCAAAAGTAACAAGCGCACAAAACAACCTCCCTACATAATGAAGGTATCGTAAATTACATTTGAAATCAAATAAAGCAGCAATGGAATGTTTTGTGCTCAGGAATTTTTTTTTTTCTATGGAGACATTACAAGACCTCGTCAGTCAAATATGAGCCCAAGAACAAAGTGAATGTAAGTGAGTTTTGTAAAGCATACAAAACAAAGCAAGAAGTGAGTCACATGATTCAGGCTAGAAAATATCAATTTATAGTACATTATACCAACACTGAAGTGGCTAACCTGTCTATGAGCAAGAACAGATATCATTACAGAATTGTTAAAGTTGTTTTAAATGTATTCTTGCCACTTCAATAGTGTGCCAAAACAGAACATCTCAACTACAGAAAGCTAATATTTATTGACTGCTCTTAAAAATGCTTAAGCTTTAATTTAATACTATATATTTATAAAACAACAAATTTGGATTATTGGTCACATAAATCCTAAGGTTATAAAGTGACATTTGTTTACCATGCACACATGTTCTGGTACTACACAGCATCCAGGGTGCACCATTTACGCAGCCAGACCATGGTCTTGGTGCATGCCCACATGCCCAATCACATTCCAACATCGATGACATTAAACTGATAGTGTTGTGTCAAATTTAAATCTTCCCAAGTAGGTTCAAATTGATTTAGCTTCTTTCTTGGTGTCGCAAATGCACAAAGTTCTGAGACATTATAGTGCAATGTGGTATGGCGAACATGACATATGGGTCGAGAGAGAAGTGCTGATTTCAGTCACACCGACCGCACTCGATGTCTGGCACATCCACAATCAAGGGTGTCATATAAGGTGAGTGCTTGATACCAAAGCTTATGCAGGGATTCTGGCGTCTGGTGAAGCACTGTGAAAACAACAAAACACACACACACAAAGCCACACAAGGTTAGTTAGTGCACACTGAAAGGCAATTGCTCATATTTGACTAAGTAAAAACCTGGAAATTCCCACCAGAATGTTTGTACCCTCCTGCTAAAAAAAGAGCATTCAATGATATTTTTACTGCTCCACCACGAGATCGGAGAACAAATGTCACCGGTCCCATGCATTTTTTATGTATTTTTCTTTGTCAATGGTAGTGAACAGTTCGGAGTGTTTGTATGCCCCTACTAAAATAAAGCAGGGATTTCCAGTCATTCACTTAGTCAGAACAAATCTATTCAACTGCCATGACCAGAGCCCACTGGCATCGTAAATGGAAAGAGCAGTGAGTAATTCTCATGGTTCACGAGAAACATTATTTTACTACTCTATGGTACATTTCTGAAACGGCATCATGGCAATACCCCTTTGATACATTTGACATAGCACATACAGTATGATTTTTGCTATTTTTGTTGCACTGGTTAATCCCAG
The DNA here is from genome assembly GCA_039654565.1 of Peronia peronii. Taxonomy (NCBI): domain Eukaryota; kingdom Metazoa; phylum Mollusca; class Gastropoda; order Systellommatophora; family Onchidiidae; genus Peronia; species Peronia peronii. Next base: position 16,623 of record JBCEWB010072759.1, on the reverse strand, counting down.
AAGTACAGAAAGGATTCACCCACATGACGCATGACATATTATTATGGCTTTCTTTTTTAGATTTTCAACGCAACTGCAGTGGCTTGAGCCTGTCATTTTTGGTTTCAGCATGAGCAAATCTGGCAGATAGGGTCAGCATTGAAGATATTTTGACAACTGGAGACTACATATTAACTGAAATGTACGATTTGTTTGGTGAGCATTAAGGCCATGGCAGTGACAGAAGAAATTAAATTGTGACATATGGTTCATTCAAACACACATTCAGCTTGTGAAGATTAAAATCACACATAAAAAATCTACAAATAACATTCTTAATTTAAAATGCAGTAATTCCATCACGTAGCTTCATGTTAAATATGTGGACTAACTGATGATGATGACTGAGCAATGCAAATCAAGGGAAGGTACACATTTTCACCTACAAATATTACTTTTACAAACATCAAACACTGAAAACTATGACTAATCTACATAACTTTATTAATCCACAGTGATGCATTTCTTATGCTTTCACATGCTATATGAGATCAGATTCTACTGCACAAGCCAACCACAAAAAAACAACAGAATTTTGAATGCAAGAGTGCAGTAATAATGTGTTCTTTATAATTACTGTTGGGTCGATCAGATGTTGATTATATTTCAGCCATTAGTGGATTAATCAACACTATTTCGACTGATAAAATAATACAAGAGAAGGCAAAAATTTTCCTGAATCTTTTGTCTGTAAGGTAGACTCAATAAGGTAGGTTTCGGAACAGAAATATTTGAACAAACAAATAAAGAGCTTTTCTTGATTTTTAATCAATTATTATTTTAAATTGATTTCATGGTGTTGAAAAGTGAAAAGAAAATCAGCGTCAAACAACTCAAGAACTGTGTAATCAATTAGTTCACACAAGCCCCATTCAATTACTTGAATAATTGTGTCAACTACCCCGACACTATTTATAACCAATTGTCTTGTACCCAGGACAAATGAGTCGGAAATCACGCCGGGTCATCTCGAGCTACGGCCTTGTTTAACTATTTTCCAACTCTGATACCAAATTTATTTTTTGTTCAAGTTAAAAAAGGTTAAATTCTTATATTATGGAAAAAAAATAATTTTTTTTTGTTTCTGAATCGGAAAATAGTTAAAATGGCCATAGTTCGAAATCACCCAGAATGACTTCCCACTTATTTGCCCTGGGCGCAAGACAATTAATAAATGTACTTTACTGTACAGGTGCATTACCATAATGTTAAAAAAAAAAAAAAAAAACTTTGGGACAAACAAGTGCACTAAACAATAGATAAATACTTACATCCTCTGGCTTGTGTGCGCCAGGTCCAGGTTTCAGTGTGGTGTCACCAGGCATCATGTTGCGGCTGGTCATGCTATAGAGTGGAGCTTTGTCCTTGTAGATGCTGGGCTCGGTGGTGTTATATGTGCCGGGTCCAGGCGCCTGTCACAAAAACACACCATTATTTCTCAGCTCTGTACTTTTAGAATTTAATTAATATGACATATGGTTCATCTTATCTAAAAAAAAAAAAAAAAAAAAGATTAAAACTGCACAGTGGGTCCGTTGAAAGGTGTATATAACATTTAAACATCAGCTAAGACATAACTGTTCCACAAAAATCTGAGTAACAATTCAATCCTTTCCTTTGAGATGGGTTGTCTGTCATGCCTACAAGCTAATTTATGAGTTGAATTATACCACCATATTATGTAGGGATCATGTCTGTATGAATATAAGCATATACATATTATGTGTACTGTTGCTCCTGTTTGTACTGATGCAAATTCTACATGTGCTATTAAAAAACACTTTGTTCTGTAAAACACTTCATGCTCTTGGGGATGGTGAAGTACAGTACCTTTTATTGCTATTATTATAAAATTAGAGTTGTGGTTCCTGTTGAATTTGGATCTCACTCAGAGTTCAGAGGTTAACAAAGCAATGAACTGGCATAGATGGCTCAGCCAGTGATTAGTGAATGGCATGCGACTATTTCAGAATCTATAAACCGCATTGTTTCTGTAGCTTTTAAAATAGCAATATTTCAAATTTCTCTCTCTTGCTTTTATTTTCTTATGAGTTTGTCTTCAATCAAATTGTGAGCCTAGTGAACATTCATGTGAAGTTTCGATGCAAGAGTTAAGGATGTTTTCTGAAGTATGTTCACACATCCCAGAAACTCATGTGCAGAAATCAAACTATGAAAAACAAATTCCTCTGAATACAAATGCTGATTCAATCAGCGAGTTTCTTGTAGGCAACAGAGTAGATCTAAATATCTCTTCTAATTCCACTTCAAATGTTTTATGCAGTGCGGCAGACATAAATAACGATACACGTCTCAGAAAAAGCCAATGACACCAAAACTGAAAAACAAGCCAAAACTTTTCCAACATAAAGAGCCAAAACTTTCCTAGTTTACTAACTCACTACAAGCATTCCAATCATTTGTGGGAAATACAATAAAGTTGCTAAAAATTAGCCCCAGTAAAGACTGTATGTTTCTCTAGATTAACATGGCTTCCATTTCTGTGACTTACCCTGGCCAGATCCTCAGCAAAGTTGCCCACATTCTGGCGACTGCGTAAAGTGTAGCAGGGAGCCTGGGGCTTGCCACTTTGCACAGTCAGACCCACCATGCCAGGTAAGGTGTAGCAGTTTGGCGCTGCAAGAAAAGAAGAAGCAGTTGTCAAGCCATATGTACATATTGTTATCTATCCTCAGCTAACTGTGAGCAGGCTGCTAAATTTTTCAAAACTGAGCTAAATGTATAACATTAAAGACTCATAATTATCATGCAGCTGAGTCCTACTTGGGCCCTGGAAAGACCAATGCCATGGACAAAAATTTTCAAAAATAAACTAAATCCATATCATTCGACATTTATAACTGCTGTACAAAAAGTTTTCTTGCATCTGACAATGAATCATTTTGACCATCAGTCAGATTACCTCAAATTGCCAAGTACAAGAGGTATAATACAAACATCTTAAAAATTGAAAAAAAAACATGTTGCTCATGTTATCTGAAACATGATCAAGGAAAAAATCAGAACAATTCACCACATTTGAAAATATTTTGTCTCATCATCATAATTTCTTTACATTTTTTGGTTCGACAAATTTCACTGGCTGAAAAAAGGCTCATGGTTCACCAATCCAAATGCATTTCTCCAACAATGTGCCATGTAAATTCTGGTCTGCCATGAACTGATCAAAAGATGCAAATGATAAACTAAGTCAAACAAAGACATAAAAAGTTCTGTGATTAGCCTATCATAAAAATGGCGGAGATAGCCTTTTCGGAGGCTAAAGGGCTTAAAATACACAACAACATTATGGCGCTTATTTTGCTCAAAGTCTATGGCTCTGAGCAGATTATGGGCAATCAAGACATAAATTATCTATTCGCCTACAATGACATGCAAAAGTTCTCTCCTATATAAATGTCCAGAGTCACTGCGGTGTAACATGGCAGGATTAGTTTGCCCCAGAACATCTATATTTTATAACCCATATCGAACAGTTGGAGTTATTTTAATGAAAATTACTCCAGAAATACATGGGCATAAAACTATGCAGTAAATCCAGACCTACTCACTGAAACAACGTGAACTAATTGATGCACAAACTTGTACATTAATATACATACACACTATAATGAACTTTGTAGATGTGACTTGAATATAGTCAGTATTTCTGATTTCACTTACAAGTAGCTATCACGAGCTACTATTTTCAGCCAAACAAACCCATTCTGTTAAATAAGCATCAGTCATGTATCCTGACACTAAATCTGTCATACTATCCAATATTCCATGAAGCAGCCACTTAGTTTTCTGACTTTTTGGAAAATATAAGATAATCAACTGAAAGAATAATCTGTTGGAAGCCATAATTTATACAGCATTGACCCCAGTAATACATGTAGGAGTTGGAGTGATAAGACCAACAACAAGGACTACTTTGTTATACTAAATGATCAATTATATCAATTATTTTTCACCAACTGATCAACAAATCGAGACTATTTGTTTTGCACCCAGGGCAAATGAGTCGGAAATCGCACCAGATGATTACAACCTATGGCTGTTTTTGGCCATTTTTAACTATTATCCAACTAAGATACCAATTTTTTTTTTAATTTTCACAAAATGAAACCTCTTGTAACTTGAAAAAAGAAAGATTTTGATATCTTAGCCGGGAAATAGTTAAAAACAGTCAAAACGGTTTAATTGCCTCGTGCGACTACCCATTCATTTGCCCTGGGTGCAAGACATTTTGACTCATGAAAATTAAAATAATGCAAGAGAAGAAAACAATGTCAATAAATTGTTAAGAAATAAATACTGATTTATGCCCTTTGTCCAGTTATGATAAGAGGTCATTTTTTTTTTTAATTTCTAATGTGAGTAGACTTTGTTTTAAATATCTTTTTGATGTTGTTTTTACCTATTCTTTTTTTGAGTATCTTTTAAAACAGCAATGTGCTCCTTGTGAATTCAGATTAATTTATTTCTTAGTTCCAGTGGGAATATGATAAGATAAACTGTTTCCTGCAAGTTTGGTTCAAAATTGAGTATCTCTTGTGCTTTCATTCTGCCACTTAGCAAAAACAAAACAGGCATCTGTCTACTGAGAGATTCAAATTCTTTTCTTAATTTTGTCAGGAGAATATTAAGTTGCAATACCATCCCTGTTACTTTATGTTATTATTTTTTCATGTTTTAACTCTGGTTTTCCAGTAAGTATCCTGTAAGCATCACATTATTATTGTCACCTCTTATCAAAATCATTTTCTAAGTATACTAGAGATAGCAGTGCACCATTAATCTCAATTTTTCTTTGCATTTATTGATTGACAAGGAAACTTCTTCCAAGCTTTCTTAAATATCATTACTTAGAAAGAAGTTTAAATGATTTCTTCGATAACTGAGACATTTCACCTTTTTCAATTTTTCGGAAACAACCACACAAAATTTTCCATAAATGTGTAAAGACAATGATAAACACTTATTGAGACTGTCAATATTTACCAGGAATATTATCTGTTCGGCGATGACGATGACGAGTTCCAAAGCTGTATGCAGGGTGGCGGTAATGTGCTGTTGGACCAACACATTCAGGACTGTAGGCACCTGGTCCCGGTGTCTTGAAGGATGAGGCATCATTTTGCCGTGAATATAGAGAGTAGTGTGGTGTCCCATCATTTCCATCCCGATAGACCTATCAGAGGACAAACATGATCAGTCAAAAGATGACAAACAACAATTGTAAAAATACTCCTTAGGAGAAAAACTAGATTATAATTTTCAATAACACAGATCTTCTGAAATAGACAATAATAAATACTATTAATGTTCTCAGATGGGAAGAAGCACATCCCTCTGATTTCAATTCATTCACATAAATCTAAATTTAATAACTATCTAGACATGCATTGACCCCCTATTATTTCTATGCTCTGATATCTTCACCGATGGCCTCTGGTGTGAGTGTATCAAATCTTTGATCTAATAAAAATGATGTGGTAAATTGAAAGATGATCACAAGTGCAATTTAAGTGTACAAAATAGAAAAAGAATTAACTTCTGGCTCTCATGTGAAGCCTCCAACTGACATAATTTATCTCTTATCAAACCTTAAATTTCAAACTGTATCTATATTTCGAATGAAGGTGCCATGAAAGAACAGCAGTCAAAGATACTGATGCAGTTTACCCTAATCCATAACACAAAAGAGAAAACTCCATTTATACAAATTATACAGCACATTGTCTCATGGAATGGTCCTTTCACTGAAAATGGCAAATATCGTAAGTTTTGTAGATGGTCATGTTAGTTGTTCAAACTCAACCACAGTGTATACATGTACTTATAATGCATGATATTAAAACTCAGGATAATTGTTCAAGTGAAACTAGTCTCTCTGAGTGGGTTCTTTCTGAATATTCCTTTTGGTAGATCCATATTGATGATATACACAGTCCTCTCACTGAGAACACAACTAGATCGCTACACTGACTGAGACACATTTCCAGAATTTTCCAGGATATTCTCCACATATATCAGAAATTTTGACAAACACCGAGAGAGTACATCCAGCGGTCCCGAGAAAGAAACTGGTTTTATGTTATATGTCCTATCATCTCACTGCCCACCAATTACTTCACTTCAAATTTCTGACTTTCTGGCAGGCTTTACATTTTCATTCTAAAACCGCAGGATCAAGTTTATCATCACAACCACATGAATTGAGTAAAAAAAAAAAAAGAGAGAACCAGAAAAGTCTTACTTTAGGATTGGGATAGTAGCAGGGTCCTGGGCTGCAGTCATCCTTGAATTTGCCGTGTCGTACACCAAAGGAGTAAGCTGGATATTTGTTGTGCACACTTCGAGGGTCATGAATTTTGTCGCCTACCAAGTTGGGTAAACCGTAGGCAGGACCTGGGGACGAGTACATGGCAGCGATGGGAGCGCGCGGCTTTGTGTAATTGTACCCCGTCATGATGGTGGGTTGGCGTGTCACCTCAAACTCTGCTCAGTTTGCTACTCCACAGATATGGGACCTAGGGGATGCAAAATTAGTCAAACATGAACATTTGAAACATTTCAATACTCATGTAACTCTATCCCTATGAAAGCAGAACTGAGACAGCACTTTATATAGTCACCGCCATTTCGCAATGACCCAAGTCAGTTTACCTATTTTGAGAAAATCGACAAAAACCATTCTCAGTTAAGCATGCTGACAGTGTAATGTTTAAGTGACAAACAACATTGCAGCATTACATTAATGAAACAAAATAATGACTATTAATGGACTAAGTAGTGGTGATAATGGCCAATATCATAACTCAAAACCTAGAAAAAACTGACTAGACAATTGTGGAATGTGTGTCCCAAGAAGAGAAGGTTTAATAGTTTGTTCTCTCCAGTCGAGGTATGACTTCTTGATGTGTGATTGTGAATGAGATGATTGTGGCCTTGAAGGATTCCCATACACTTTTTGGGTGTCTCCAACAATACATACTTGTAAAACTTAAAGTACAGATTTTTCCCAAACAAAATCTTATCCAAACATCATGTCAAAGTTGGCTGGATTTTTGTTTTTTTTTTCATATTTGAGATTACTTAGCTAAAGTATTGCTTTTTAAAGAATCAACTGTCTCTACGATAACAGATTAATTTGTTAAAGAAACTGCTACAGGGAATATTGATTATTTCAAATGCATTATTAGGGGAAAAAAAATGGTTCTCAGGAAAACAAACATCTGAAGGTCTGTATTTTCAAGATCTCTTAATGCAGATATCACAATGTTATTGTCAATAATTAAGATGGGAAAGCAAGAGCATAGTAACAGCATAAACAATGACAAGAGAAAAACAACCCATTCACAGCAATGCTTTTCCAAAAATGGCTTAAAGACTTTGAAATTTTATGTGGTTTGCGAAAAAAAGCCTGTCAACAGCATTTTGCAACATTAAAAAAAAAAAAAAAAGAAATTGCAAACAGCACAAAAGAAGAATAAACAAAAATTCTCATGTGGAAACACTTACAACACACTAACTAACAGCTAACACCCTATAAAAAAACACTAAGTCATCTTGAGCACAGATCATTCACCAGATGACATCAAATGATCTTTTTTTCAGGAAAACAAAGGAAGAATGATGACTGAATGTAGCAAAATGAAAAAAAGTACTTTATGTCATTAATATTTTGTTTCCTAGATATTAGTGAACTGTACTGACATATGGGCGTTCTGCAGATGAGCAAATTACCCACTAACATAATCAGTGTACTTATAAAATTTATTTAAATACCAGCTTCCCCCAAGAACTGCCTCTCGATGCACTTGCTTCTTGCTAATTATCAGAGACCAGTTAAACAGTACCAGTGAAAGTTGTGACCCAGTGTTCACCTCCTGATACATAATGAGATAACAAGCAAAAATTTCAGAAGAAGGGGGACTTCTGATTAGTTTGAATTCAAAGATTAGTATGATAGAAGCAGGGAAGAAAAGAGTGATATAACTAAGTATAAAGTCAGCTGTTCACAAATGGATAACGATAGTCTGATTACAGTTAAACATTTATGATGAAGAGATAATATGTTCAAAAAAATTCAAGTAATGGTCACACATTTAATTGGTATAACATCATTTACAGTATTTCCATGCCCTGATATTTTTACCGATGGCCTCTGGTATGAGTATATCAAATCTATAATCTAATATGATGTGGTGAATTTCACACTGAATAGAAAGTTGTTGCAAATATTATTTGCCTTTCCATTTTTTTTCTTTATCTATCTGAATTTTAGAATGACCAATTGTTCTTGAAAGGTAAAGGAAACAACAGAATGCGCAGCAGGCATCTTCAAACATGGTCTTGTGTTTGTAAGTGATCACTCCATGTCGAGAAATAAGATTCATCACAAGTCAATGAATGATAAGATACGTGGTGTATGAAAATCCTCCCAAATAAGAAGAAAAACACTTTTTGAACTAATTTTTCCTAAGCTTGCTCTAGTTACATCTCATACCCTATGGCACAAAATAATTACAAAATGATGCACTCACCTTTGGAAATGAGAATGATGCTGTTCACTGTGGGTTCCAGCGGTAGAACGACTGCAGAGGAAGTTTACGTTTCTAATGCTTAATCCCTAATCCCCTGATCCTAGTTACTACCCTCTAATCCCACTCGTCTGTTTCCGGCGCCATTCGCCTGCCACTCCGTCTTTCCCTTGTTGTAAAGGAAAGGAAAAGATTGTTCCTGCTCAGTAATGACGAATATTTTAGGCCTACCTACTATCTTTACTCTAATCAAGCAACGGCGCGATGTGGACTTGACGACCGAGGAAGTTAAAAAATTAGCGTGAACTTATGTGCAGAAAACAATCTCAAGATTAAGAGATGCATAAATCAAATATCGGAAGATAAATGTCATGCAAGCATGAAATATATTCTCTTTTCTTTGAAAAAATGTCTGCAAGACTTGTTGAGATTTGAGATTTAATGACATATTGTTGAGAAGAAAACATACCAATATTTTTGTTTGCTTGTTTTTCATTATAGGTATTTGAATTGTACATTAGTAGTATTAAAATTAATAACCTCAATTTCTTTTTCCCATTTCCTATGATTGATTTTATAGATCAATAGCACAATAACGACTTCGTAATTGTGAGGAGAGGGATGAAGTTATGGATCGACACACTTTGCAGAAAAATAAGCTCTCTCCCTCTGTGTGTGTGTGTTTCTCTCTCTCTCTCTCTCTGTGTGTGTGTGTGTGTGTGTTGTTTTATTCTAAAATTTGGCGTTAGATTTCGGGTGGGACTGGTGGGGAAGAGGGGTGAGTAGTGGGGAGGAGGGGACGGGGAGCATGGCCTAGGAAGTTAGGCTCCGTTAGTACTTGTATATCGTTCTCACGTTGAGTCCACATTTCTTTCCTGATCGTGCACTGGAGACTTACAATGAAAAATGAAAAGCCATAAACGAGAGTGTTTGATACCCAACAGTGTTCCTAAATGAAAGCCGGCCAATATACGTATTTTGATTGCCTGCACTTGTGAACACACAAGGCTTACCAGTCTTATCCTGTTTGTAAACTGAATTCTCTAACCTATTAGATTACGATATTCAATGAAACCTAACCAATTCATTGACTTTAAACACCAATCAATTCAGTGCGAATCCTATATACATGTAGAATCTGAAAATTTATGACCTGCCTCTCTCTATGTTTTGTCTCTATACTGCATCTTAAAGGAGGGGTGTTGTGTAAGTTGGCCGTTTGAACTTATTATCGTTTCATAAGCTAAAAAAAGCATTGCCAGTAGAGAGCAGGGAGAAGAAATGAACTTTTGTTTTCAGTACTGTTGTGATATGTGGGGATGAAAGACTTGTGATGTCCTTTGTGGACACAACGTATCACAGGAGGGATAGGCCTACACAACAACAAGTGTCCAGTACATGTTGATATAATTTTTAATCTACATGTAGATCTATGCAGAATCAATGCATATGTCCAAAGCTTGAGGGCTGGTGCTGATTGGATGAGGTCACAGATACAAGATGGGCAAATCTGCTACATTGCATGATGAACTAAAGAATATCTCTAAAGCAATGGTGAACATATAGTTAAGTTCAGTTATGTCTTCTCCTTCAAATAATTACAAAAAAAATTGGCAAAACGATGTATAGGAAATTTTCTAATCACTTTATTACATTTTACACGAGCCATCAGAATGAAGAACAATATAAAGAGAAAACAAATTTGTTTATTTTTTTTCCAAAACTTTCATTGCTTCTGTAATCTCGATGTACATTACCCAATTTTTTCAAAAAAGTATGAGAATTAAATACTGAGTGCAGTTTTATATCTCCAAAATCTTGAAGCTGACATGAACGAGAAAAATGTTGTGCCAATAATCAGGGCCACATGAGACAAATAAATCCATGTGTTATCACAGACAAAGAATACTTAAAGGTGATGACCTATGTCATTGAGCTCAACTGTAATACAGACAACTGTAATTTCATTATCATCAGCAGTAGCTCTAAACAAAGACAAGTCTTAGCCTTCAATTGCTCCCATCTACTGACTATTTTCTAATCTTTTCCTTTTTTTTTTTTTTTTTTTTAATGGTGTCTTTTGATGTTTATCACCCAAATGTATAAAGAGTTCTTGATAGTATTTTGTCAAAAATTAAATGCTTCATGTTAAAAAAAAAACAGGTTCTTTTTAATTACTGCACTACATAGCCAATTGATGGATTGGAAGTACAACCCAACTGAAAACATGAAACAAGGAGTGGAAAAGGGTATAATACTAAAAGTGATATATTGTCCCTTTCAATATTTCCATATTTGAATACATAATGTCTAATGCTGAAATGGCCTGATATGAAGGTATAATCAAGATCTAAGTTTGACAATTTTTTTGACTAATTCTATTGTGCATCAGGTGAAACCATAGTTATATAAAATACCAATATGATTCTTTGCTACTGTTCTTTTCATGCAATGTTACATGTTGTAACTTGGAATGAAAGGCAAAAAAGAAATTACAACAGTTGCAGAGCATCACATCATATTTATAACTAGACAGCATCTTTCATTTTTCATAAGCATGTGTAGAAATATGGATAAGATATATCTTGGATGCAAAGCTAACATCTGTTCCCCGCTACTTGCGTCTTGTATAAACCAGCAGTGATTAAAATTGCATAAACAATAAACAAAATGCGTACTCATTCATAGACATTAGAATCTCCAATTTCAAAACTGTAAATTTTGCTGTAGTGACATGGTAAAAAAGCCTGTTATAAAGGTGTACAATATAATGCTGTGAGATAGAGGCAGAAAGTTTCCTAACAGTTTTCATACTCCTCAGAAAGTCTTAAATATAGGTTAAAATGTAACTAATGCTGACAATAAACAATTAAATGCTAAATTACTGCGAGGTAGCCACTTTCTTTCATAACTACTGTGTTTGTAACATATCACTGTACTAATATATCACAGAAATCAACGAGACAAAACGCTATGACTTGGAGATAATGATCACATACAGAAAATAAAAGAAAGCAGAAATACTGGGTGGCTACTGAAATTTGAGTCGGAAAGAATACTGAAATGAAAATGGCAGACAATGGTGATAACACTCATCAAAAATGACATGAATACAAACAGCAATAAGATATCAGAAGGTTAAATTTTAAATGGTACACAAAGGACCAAACACCAGCCCTTCATAGTCATCTCATCAAGTATTTTAGATATCAAATATCCTGGCTTCTCTTTGCATAAACAATATTTTGTGGATCGCTGTTGAGACACAATTAATCAAGTACACTTACTGACAGAATTATTTTAAAGCAATACAGTCTAATTTGAAATGCATTACTTATTCACAGTTTTAATTTACATTATAGTGAGTGTATTCCAAGTAAAATGCTATTTAATAATACTGAGACTTTCTTTGCTTGATGAAATAAAAATAAAATTAAAATGAAAGGCCATGAGGAGTGAAGAGGAAATAACATATCACACTGGACAGGCAAAAAAACTCAATTTATAAAAATTATTACTCTGAATTCAAAGAAACCTATTCAGAATATAGATACCTCTGTTTCTCTTTTCTTGCCCTGTCGACATTTTATATAAGGCTCAATAAAGGTAAGCATTTAATTTCACATTCAATAATAATAAAAGAGATAAATAAACATATCTGCAATGAAAAATTCACAAAACAATTGAAATTTAACATTACAAAATATCTTGTTTAGTAGTTTGTGTTTTTTCATAGAATGGGTTTTGTAAGTCTTGTCCAGATTCACTCCAAGTCAAAGGCAAGACAAAAATATTAACACACGATGTTTTTGGTCTTTGGATGGACTGGTTTTATGTGATAAGTTGTAACATTGCTTCCCAATCTTTCTCTGAGCTCAGCAAATCCACTCAGTCATCCACATTTGAGTCAAGCATAGGAGCTAAGTACTGAGAGTGACGGATACCCAGGGTGAACCTCGGGGCCTGTTTCTTGGTGACGTATACCTGTGGAAACAAATCAGCAGTTAAGCTATGGACTGATTTTGACAAGGGATGAAAATGCAGCATGTCTCCCTTAAGATATTTTAACCACTTATTTTTTGTTGTTTTAATATGCAATATTTTCAGTCGTTAACATTGGAAGTTGCAGGAGGGGGTTTCTTCTTCATTTTTGATTTTTCTGTTTTTGACATTACAAGCAAGTCAGTTAGAAATATTTAGAATCAAGGCAGTCCAATCCCATTCTGTGACGTGTTTGTATTTCATATTACTCTCAGTATGTGGTTGTTGTCATCCAAACCTGACTTGTCTTCTCTGACTCAGCTGTTTACAATTTGCAAAGTCTGACCCATAAAAAGATCTGTATTTATAACATTTAGACTAATCTGTATAGTCTATAGAGCTAAATGAAATCATTCACTTTCACAATTATTAACTCCTTTTTCGTTTGCAGATCCATATTATTCTGATTTATACACAGATATAGGCTATAATGGGCAAGAAAAGTGCTACACTTTAAAATGTAACTACATTTCACACCATGACTGACAGAACAAAAAAAAAACTTACATTTTCCGGGCTGTGAGCTCCAGGACCAGGTTTGACAGTGCCGTCTCCAGGCATGACATTTCTGCTGGTCATGCTAAACTGGGGTGGTGCATTCTTGTAGATGTTGGGAGCTGTCGTGTTGTATGCTCCGGGACCTGGGGTCTGCGAGAGACAAGACACATCTCCTCATTATGAAAAATCTAAAGATGGCACTTTGGAAACTACGCAATTAACTGTTGCCAAACTACACAATGATTATGTAAAGGTTAAAGTTTCAGACACTTGAAGCTCACAGGAGTGAAGTTGCAAACCACATTTTCAAAAATATTTTATTAATGGAATGGTGCATCCATCGATGAGGCAGACAAATGTAGTAAAATATAGGGTTTATATGACTGTTATGACAAGCAAATGATACCATTCTTTATTAAAATTTTAACATGAAAAAAGTTGTTAAATTTTAACATGAAAGACATCTATCAAAAGAGATAGCACATCAATTTCAAAATTATCAGAAATAGAATATGGAAGACCTCTCTAAATAAATCAGATCACTTTTCGTGAAATGAATACAAATAAGTGGTAATAATGTATGAATTACAAATGAGATTTAGATAAAAGACATTGGATGAACTGTGATTCTTACCCTTGCTAGATCCTCATCAAATCCACCTTGTTTGCTACGACCCACGAGGGAATAATTTGGAGCAGATTTCTTGCTAGACTGAGTTGTTCTACCAGTCATGTTAGGTAGAGAGTAATTGTTGGGTGCTGAGGAAAGATAGTGATGATATTGTATACCAAGATAACTGACATCAGTTAGAAAAATGTGGATAAATAATCAAATTATACAAAAATTGTTTGCCTTGGCTTCTCTTAGTGTGATAAGATGATATATGTCCTGTTGTCATCAATCATAGCTGACATCATTGATTGCAAAATATCACAGAGATACAATTTTTTGCAAATCAAAATTGCTATGATGCAGATCTAATTTTGAGCATCTAATGAGATGATTACTGCTAAAAGATAACAAATTAAAAAAAAAAGAAAAAAAATCTCACAGAGAAAATCATCTGCCATTATTTTATGCATAAAAAAAGTTTTTAAATCAATCTTATTAAATATGTGAAAATGACTGAATCAACACGTGACCTAAATTGCAAATTTCACTTTTGTCAGTCAAGATTTCAATTTAATACTGCTAAAAATAGTATCATAAAAAGTACAATCCTGTCCTACCTGGTGTGTTATCTGTCCGCCTGTTTCTGTGGCGCAGACCAAAGCTGAATTTGGGAGGGGTGTAGTAAGCATTGGGGCCAGAACTCTCAGGTCTGTAGGCTCCAGGGCCTGGAGTCTTGAAAGATGTGAGGTCTTTGTGTCTGTCGTGCAGAGAGAAGTGAGGAGTTCCATCAGGTCCGTCACGGTAGTACTTGCGAGTGGGGAGATAGCAGGGTCCTGGACTGCAGTCATCCTAGAGAACAGCAGAACATAATAAATTGTCTTGAAATAGTTCAAGTAAAAGCCCAAACGTCCTGAAATTTTTGAGGAAGTCATGCAAATATCTAGGAATCTTAATAAAAGTGGTCAGTGATTCCTAGATCACCAGTCACCCTAGGAAATGGCATAATTTAAGTCTTGCAATGGTTCAAGAGATAACTACTCTAAATGTTCTGATACATCCTTTGAAGTCATATAGATTATATAACATGTTGTCAGAGGATTGTCTCTAGGTCAGCAGTTTCATTCTGCTAAGGCAAAAGACTATGATATGAAATGTTCAATATTTGTATTTGTAAGGAAAATCTTCAAATGAAAACTCCTTTTTTTTAAAAATAAACTTCTCCCCATGTCTTTGTGTGTGACATCCTGACACAGAAAGAAGTGACTGAAATAAAGCAAGACAGATACTGAGAGAGATAGGACAGATATTCTACCTATTACTATTTCTATTGGGAATAATCGAAACAATAAAATACTGGACCAATGTTACGTAACAAATTACCTGGAATTTCCCATGTCTGACTCCAAACACCCATGCGGGTTTCTTCTGGTGCACACTGCGGTAGTCGTGGTTGGGCTGTCCTACAAGAGTGGGGAGTGAGTAACAGGGACCTGGGCTGTTGTACATGGCGGCAATTGGTCCCCTGGGCTTGGTGGGTACCCAGCCTCCGACATCTTTGGTCTCAACTTGAGCAGTCATTCTGGATGATTTTGATTTCCTGTAAGAGAAGAAAGGCAGTCATCAACACATAATGTATCTTGATTTGTGATGATTTATACTTATCATCTAAACGGTCTTGGAGGCAGAGCCTGCACACAATCACATGGGAAATGGCAAAAAAAAATCAAAAGAGAATGAGGAAAGCAGGGGACTGTTGAGGCTCTATGCTCCTCAAAGAGTGAAGAGCAATAAATAACTAACCACCTGATTTATTGGCCAATTGGACACGCACTCTGCCATATTTGTTAGTTGACAAACGAGTACTTGATCAACGATGTCTAATTTAACTCTTGACTTGCCAACATCAGACCTGCTAAGGCTGGACTCTGAGGGCAAAGGCTAATCTTGATTTAGTTGTTGAGTGTGGAAACTTGGGACAGGATAATATGTTTTAAAAAAATGCAGATTGTATATGGCTAAGTGTCAAGGCCAACTTTCTCTTCCTCTATTCAACACTTTCTTATCATCTGATTTGCAAAATTTGTCAGGCAAGATGTCCAACAGACTAGAATATGCTGACAACCGTTAAATTCAGACAGCGTGTATACGCAAAATAAGAAATTTCATGTTTCACTTTGGCAATTTTGTTCAGAATGGATGTATTCTAAAATCTGTACTAGAGAAAAATATAACTATTTGTATTTTAATGTCTACTAAAGACTCACCAAGACATATGAGATGCACAATAATTACTTAGGAACTGGTCTTAAAGTTTTAGTGCTACCCTGAAAAAAAAAAAGTGTGAAGAAAAAAAAAAGAATCAGTGCTTCACATCTGGGATGCATCAATGATGATGAAAGTGCTGATGCATGGCAGAAGCAGTTGATCTGAGCATGGCCGGGAATATGAGGGAAGGGTGGCAAGCTTCACTATTAACAAAAGCATTAGCCAGAAGTTTTTAACAACTGCTGTTACAGTCTATGAGATTTTGCTTCTACATATCTAATGAATGGGAAGTGTCCAAAGTAAAGATGCAAACGCGGAGAATAAATGCGGTTCACAAATCCTGAAAATATTGGATACAGTTATGTCAATGTGAGCATGGACATTTTTGAATTACTAGAGTCTCAGTACTGCAAAAATCACTGAGAACCACTCATCACTGCACTTTACTGCTATTGTGCACAGTTAATGTTGTTGTTGTTTTATAGCATCTCATCATGATGTATAATTCTAGTCAGTCTATCTTTTCCTCTTTCACTCTTTGTATCTATCTATCTATCTATCTATCTATCTATCTATCTATCTATCTATCTATCTATCTATCTATCTATCTATCTA
>JBCEWB010072748.1:1215-13170 GCA_039654565.1 Peronia peronii | reverse complement strand
AAAGAGGAAAAAAAATCTATTGTTTCATTTTTATTCGATTTATGAGAAATTCGGATTATCAGAGTTCGGTTTGAGTGCACTCGACTGTAATTTTACACCCATATCTCGTCCCCAGTCATGACTTATACACAGACTCTGACTGGCTTTCATCATATTCTCTAAGCATGTTTTGACAAAACTCAATTCGAGCCCTTTTCTGATCCTCTGTCAACATATATAGTATGTGATACCCACAGGGCATAGACCTTCCTTAACTTCAAATGTTAATGTGGTATTTTAGATAGTAGTGGATGAAAAGCTAAGTTCATTCTGTATTTCCTCATATGTCATTCTCCTGTCCCGGCATAACTTCTATGTAATTACAGATGGGTCTTCCAGAGGAAGGATCTACCTTGGTAGGTTTTCTGCAACATGAAAATTTCTGATACCATCGTAAACAATAAATTTTGGAAGGGACAGACTCTCTAAATATTGTTGGTAGCTAATCCAGACATTCCATAGCAGTTAAACTCTTTTGTAATCATACAAAATCACTGCTGGAAAATCACGAACGTCTAACTTCATTTTGATGTTAGAAGAAGGCCTTACCTCATCTCACACTTCCGGCAATAAAACATGTAAGTTTTGTAAAAAAAATTATGAGAAAAAAACAATCCGAACCTTATACACTGTAAAACTTTTCTTGTAAAAATACAGCAAATCTTTCATTTTTCATGCCAAAGAAAAATGCCCAAGGTGCTGTAAAATTACAGCAATCAAATTTTATGACGCAAAATGATTTTACGCCCTCGTTGTAATTTTATGACATGCCATTTTCTGCTTAGCATCCCAAAATCTGTCTCATGTAAAAATACGACTCAACTTTTGCACCCAAAAATGCCGAAGATGTGCTGCAAAGTTACAGCAATCGATTTCTATATCCGTAAAATGCTTTTATATCCCAGTTGTAATTTTATGACATGCCATTTCTTGCTGCAACACCCCCAAAATCTGTCCCATGTAAAAATACGGCAAAACTTTGGCACCCAAAAATGCTAAAGACCTGCTGTAAAATTACAGCAATAAAAATTTTATGTTGTAAAATGATTTTACGTCCTAGTTGTAATTTTATGACATGCTATTTCTTGCTGTAACATCCCCAAAATCCACTAACCGTCAAATAACAGCACCCTGTTTCTTGTCGTAAGAAGGGATTATGAAATGTATCTTTGCGCTCTATATATACACACCAACATAAAATTAAAATCATACACAGCAAAAAGAATAACCCAGAAAAAATGAATTATTTAGATAGTTTTTAATCTAGAACCTTTCGAACTCAAAGAATACTGTGGTAGCACCGTTTGCACATAAAATATTTTATGTGTTATCTACAGAGCCGCTGAATTATAGCAATACAGTTCATTTTGTCTTATATAAACGATACAGTTCATATAATATCGTACACGATTTGCAATAAACAGCATGTTTATTTTCTCCTCTACGTTTTAGTCCTCGGCAAAGGTGGGTCTACCTACTCCATTTCTTATTCTGGTGGTGACTTCCATGGCTTTCCACCTCAATCGTGTACCTGCCATGGTGTCCACGCGGTTGCCCCATTCCTGCCCCATCTATCCCTATTCTGTACCGCATGCGACTGTCTGGGTGGGGTGGTTGTCATCCCTCTTGGTGCCTTGTTGCCCTATTTTGAAGTTCCTGCTATATGGGTCTGTCACTTCCCTGTCTCTTTCAGAGCTTTCTTTATAAGGAACGGGCTTTTGCCTTTATGTACTGGTTCTCTATTACGTACAGTATAAAAACTATTCAGAACTATTTACAATGTCACTCAGTGAGATTGGATCCTCTGTCCCTTTCGGCTTGTCTCAAGTAGCTGGGTCATATCTATCATGTAGGCCATGGAGCTATTTATAGCTTATGGTGTAGGTCTACAGAGCAAAAGGCAGGACCACTGACTGCTCATGACAGGATTACAAAGATCGCAACAATAGTCTAATGGCCGACTACAGCTTTCTCATTTCTCTAAGCCACGCCTGCACAGAATGGAATAGATAAAATATAAAAATTATTACCGTTGTCAACTTTCATTGTATACTTTATTTTTTTTTTTTGGGCCATGTTAGAAACAGACATACTAGTATAGTAGGATATTAGGTATATGGTTAAAAATAAGACTAGATTTCTATTTAGGAAACAACAGCGATATCAACAAACAAACAAACAAACAAACAAAAAACCAAAACGAAAAAAAAGTATGAAAAAACAAACAAACAAACAAGCAAAAAAGAAAAAAAAAAGAAAATAATGAAAAATACCCCATAAATGCAACACCGAGGAGTGCGGTAATTCTGCGGCGAGAAGGTCAAATGCGACTACATGATGTGGCGTACGGCCGCATTTTTCAGGGATCACAGAACAAAAAGTTAATTAAGTTTCATGAAGTTCCATTGAAATTTGGCGGAGGAGATTGAGTTCAAAGACAGCCATTTCAAAATAACCTAACTCCAAGATGGCGGTCTTGCATGGCAACTGTTCCAGCCAGACAGTTTTTTTTTTTTTTTTTTCAGTTTTTCTCTAATTTTAACATGCCAAATTCGATATAAAAAATAAATAAATAAATTGACAAATAAATAAATAAATAAAATATCACCCCCAGAAAGCCCGCCCTCCCCGCCCCTTGACTATGGCACAGGCGATAGATCTGCTATGTAACATAGACATACTATTAACTACACTTAAAACTAAAACATGTGGTATGTTTATGGCTGCATATATACATATATCTGGGTTTGAAAATAAAGATGATCGATATCGGTATGGCACCTCCGAAACAGGAGAAGAAGAAGACAAGGGGAAAAAAGTGGACATACAGATGGAGTGACTCATTTTGGATAAACTATTATGATCTACATAGATTTAAATATTCCTCTTCACATCACATTGTCTCATCAGATCAAGGAGCTTATCAGATTCAAATGTCGAATTTGCTGTGAGCTAGTTCGTCAAGCTTCCAGAGAAGTGCTAGTGAATTCAAGGATGGAAAAAAAAAAATTAAGTTGTTGCTGTTTTGTTTTTGTTTTTTCTCGGAGGAGAACTTGAGGATAGTTTTTCTTTCTTTTTTTTTTTTTTAAGCCTCCCTTCTTGCACACATTGTCCTCATCATTTTGGACACAGGGAGATCTAATATTTTATTACCGAGAAGTCCTGGTCTACTCAATAGTCTTACCCAGAAATGCAGTGTTTCTATTTAAATTAAATTTCGTTTTGTTTAATTAAACCCACAATGCATGTGGTAACACATTTCAGTGACACTAACAGCATTTGTGGCTTGTGTTAAATGCAAGCTTGTCGCTAAAGGGAATGTGATCACCACAGATCACCATACTATGTTTATGGTGCGAAAACTGATGTATCGCGCTGCAAAACGATTAAGTTCGTGGCCTTGATCAGCTGACACAAACTGAATGAATCTCTATTTTTGCTGGTACATCAGGGATAAATAATCGATCAATCCAACTCTCAGGGTACCGCCCACTGAATCCTCCCATTTGCTGGAATAGACAAAAATAATAGAAATCTACCCGTAGATTTAGGCGTAACCACGGAGCTTCTTACAACGAATGCTTGGATCCAAAGCTTGAAGTGGTCGCTTGTTTACATCGAGAACAGGTTATTAAAATTAAAACCATAAAATCTAGATCTAGATCTGTCTGTAGCTATTGTTAATCAAATTGTAATCATGATCATTTGGCAGTTCATTTTGAATGCAACGTTTTAGACCCATGACTGCGTTGTTCCTTACAGCTGTATAGATCTAGACTCTATTTACTTGAGAGTTTGCTGATTATAAAGCATCTTTCTTCTTCTTCTTAGTTTTCATCTTCTTCCGCTTTTTCATTTCAGTATAACATTTCACTATAATTTCAGATAGTTTTTATGAAATGAAGGGAACGTTCCATCAGTAAAACTGACATTATCACATGGCATCCTTTTCACAGTAAACCATGAGGCGTTACCTAGTTGTCACCGGTGATGACTTTGGCTTCAGCACTGAGAGAAACAAAGGTGTCATGGAAGCATTCAACAAAGGAGCAATTAAAAGTGCATCTTTGTTACTGAACTGCACAGGCACAGATGAGGCAGTAAAATCCTTTCAGACCAGCTCTATTTGTCCAGGTGAATTTTGTCCATTGTAGTTAGAAATTATAAAAGGTATGGTGTTTATATGGACTTCAAACAGTGCAAGCTGTGTAGGCACTTTACAGTCTGTTATCATCCTGACAGAACCAACAAAGATATGCACATCTAAGTTACTGGGAAACCCATAAGGTGCCTGCCTGTTAGGTGTTCAAATCCTTATCAGTCTAACAACAACATTCTATGACTTGAGTTGCAAATCCTTTTAATCAGGGTTGAGTCAGGTAATGTATGCCATGTATAATTGTTCTTTCCAAGGACAAAATACTGGCCTTCAACAAGAAATATAGTATCCCCCCCCCCTCCCCACTCCTATCTCCCATCCCTCATGATTAAGATCTGCTGTGAATTTGAATGTTTTGAAATGTTACTAACTGCTGGGCAACCATGCTCCTATTTGTTCTTTCGAAGCTGAATAGGCCAAGCTAATCAATCATAATATCATAAGTAATGTATCAAATTGTTCCTTTTACAACACAGTGGAAGTTAATGTCCTTTCGAAATAAATTAAATGTATACATTCATTGTTTGTTCCCTAGACTGCACCTGTTCCCCATAGTTATTTTTACCAAATTTTTAGAAGTAACTGTAATTACATGTATAATGATATTCAGAATTCAGGTTGAGTAAATGGGCTATTGGGCATAGCCCCAGCTGGAAACATAATAACAATAATAATGAATCATATGATAACATCTTAAAATATCTTAAAAAGAAAAACAATCAAAAACAGCCCAGTCTTGACAATTCATATTTTTCTCATTATGGGAGTGCCACACTTTTTTTTTATCATTTCTTGATATCGTGAGATGTCTAAATTACATGCGGATCATTTTGCTTTATTATTAATTGTATTACTGCACATTTGATTTCTTTTAATTTTGTGCATGGATTCATAAATATGTAATTCATTGAATGGCTGTGAATGAATTGTGGTTTGGGAAATAAAGGTAAAATTGTAAATTTTCATAACATGTGCCAACACTTTCTGATGAATTAAGGGAAAAACACTATCTCTCTTGTGAAAAGTTATGAAATGAACAAATAAGGATCATCATGTTAGCATAACAAGTATCTTTTTTTGTTTTTTAGCATGGCATCATGTTTTGAAAATCTTGAGATAAAGTCATTATTTCACTATTTAGCTACTTTCTACTCAGAGTTCATAGAATCATATTGAATGTGTTTCAATGCAGGTCTTCACTTGAACTTAACAGAGGGTTCACCTTTAGGGAAAGAAAAATATGAATCTCTGACTACATCGGAGAATATCTTCAAAGGCAAATTTGGTTTGCTCCATGATTTAGAAGCTGACCTCATTGATAAGAATGAGGTAATTTTTTCTTAAGTTATGAGAAAACACGTAGTATTTTTATGCACTGACCTACTGCATGATCAGCACTAATAATTCCTCTTTATTTCAGTGATGCTTTGGACTACCTGTTGCTTTTGTAAAATAACCCTGAGCTAATCATTTCTGAAATCAGCTCTCATGGCAGTGGGAATCCTTTTCTGCAGCCTCAATACAAGTGACTTAATGGGAGATCATTGTGCTCAGTCCTATTACTTCCCTTCACCAGACAAAAAAGGATTGAACAAGTAGTGTAAAGAGGAAAAAAATCATTTTTGTACCCTTTGTTTGAAACCAGGCCATGAGAAATTCCAGAAAAATTATGATGTAAAGAGAATGTTTTCTTCTTATTGTTATAATTTTACAATTTTTTTTGGCGATCAGTCTTTCGAATGACAAGAAGTAAAAGGATTTTTTCCTCGTTACACTGCTTGCTAAACACTTCTCTTGTCAGGGAAAGGGAAGTAATAGGGCTGGTCAAAATGATCTCCCCTTACACAAGTCCCTCTTTTGGGAGAGGCAGATAATCTGCGAAACGATCTCCCATTAGATAAGAATTAAAATTTTGGAAATTAGTAGTTTTTATTAAATAGGGAAGTAGAGATGGCATATCTTTTAAGAGATCACTTTCAGGCAATACAATAAGGAAATCATTTTGACCAGTTCTGTTTCTTCTCTTTACTAGATGCATGGAATATTGCACAAGCAATGCAAAGAGTGAAAAAAATTAATTTACTCTGTGTTTGAAAAGGACATATGAAACATTCTGAGAAATTCAAGCTGTAAGGAAACTGTTTACTTCATATTGTAGTAATTTTATCTTTTTTTGTTGTTGTTGTTTCATGATCAGTGTTTGAAATGATAAGAAGAAAAGTAATTTTTCTTTTTCACTGTGCTTGTTCAGCACTCTTTGTGTCTGGCAAAGGGAAGTAATAGAGCTGTTCAAAAGGATTTGCCGTTGTTGCTTTTAATAATAGACTGCAGGGATGTTCAGTGCCATGAAAAAGAAAATCTGTAAGTTTCATTTCTTTGTTTCTAGCAGCATGTTCTGGAATTCAGATTCACAGAATTAAAAAGAATAGCCTAAAATCTGCTTGTGATATCATTGCATGGTGTTCAAAATTTCAAAAGAACTAAATTCAATGCTTATTTTTCAAGCTAAAATTTTTCTTTGTAAATTCAGGTCTACACCTAAACCTGACAGAGGGAAAACCAATTTCGGACACTCCATATAGGACTCTTACTGACTCCACTGGCATTTTTCATGGCATGATTGAAACCCCAAAGTTATTAGAAGAAGGAAAGATTGATAAAAATGAGGTATGAGCACTGGAAGTAAAAAGCTAATTTAACTTTCTGTCTAAATGAGAAAGGGTACTTGAGTGTTAAAACTGTTACATAAATATATGTATGTGTATTTTTTAAATTACTGTCAGCTAGTTTTATTTGCTGCATTAATATGTAGAAATTGATATGTGCTGATGTTATTTAGATTTCTTTTATGGTTGTTGTTTTTTTTAATATAACCAGTTCTATATTTCATGTTTCAATAGCTTTCTTCCATGACACCTACCTGTGTTTACAAATTTTACATCTGGACTTGTTCTTACTAATTCCCCTACAAAGTGAAAACACTTCATAGTATAAACATTTATTTAACAGATAAGGACTTCTCAGATCTCTCACTGTCAACAAAATATATGCAAATTTCTTTAGTGTAAGGGGCTCCAAAGTGACAACAAAAATAATGCACTCCTTGAGACTGGCTGAATATCACTGTATCCAGGCATCAGAATTGCATCTATGGTTATTGTGTAAATTGTGGACATCAGTTTTAATTTATATTCTTTGACAAGAAGATTGCAGATTTTATTATGGCCAGTGGGAAGTTTCTTGCCTGTAGTCATGTGATACATTTAGACAAATATTTTATAATACGATGTCATTAGGTCCTGTATTTTTTATCATAGATAAATATATATAATATGAGACGAGACAGGATGAATGAGGCGACCAGAAAAATCAAGTGTTTTTCAACAATAAACGAATTTTTAAGGCAATTTTTTTTTCTTAACAGAAGCCTTCTATAAAAGCCCAAAAATTTTAATTTAGCGGCATGTGCTACCAAAGATTAATAAGGATTTCCAAAAGTGATTGGCAATTTTCTCACTAAATTCAGCTACAACAACAGATCACCTCCATCATCTTTAATTGCCAATAGCTCGACTTCTACTTAAGGGGGTAAGCTGGTGAAAATTTCAGATTTGTTATTTCACCAGAATAAGAAGAGAAACTTTGACATGTTGTTGTGTATGACTGGGAAAGATGTTGATAAGTTTCAATAATGGTATAAAAACTGTCAACAAACGATAGGTCAAACACGAAAAACACTCTTCTTACTCACCCACTAACTTCCTGCTAAATGTACTCATCTATACGAAGGCCAATCAGTGTAAGGCTGTTTTATATATTTAAAAAAAATTGATAATTTTTTTTATCCGTTGAATACCAGCTCGGCAAATTTTTAACCTTAGAAATGTCAAGGGGGTCGACTTGATCAAAAACTTGCTCATCACCGTTTGATAGTTCGCGTATGTCGCTTTAGAAAGCCGAACACTTTGGCAATGTACTTACTGACATTTTAAGGGTGTTACGAACTCTTGAATGTGAATGGGTGTTAGTTGTGACGTTGTAAGTGGTGATCAGGCGGTGAATGCGGGCGAGACGCACACAGTAATGCACACAGAAATAAAAACAGGAATCCTCGATGTCGAAATGATGCAGAATTCATTGCAGGTGCCTGGTAACAACACAAACTTCAGGGCAGCTGTCTAACTCCGATGCACACAGCATTCCACTTCTCTCTCCCTCCTTTCTCTCCGGCTGAGCCTTTACATAGATACCGGCCCGCTCCAAACTCTCCCGAAGCTTCAGGTTCTCACAGTCCCGAATCATCTTGAATATACTAGTCATCACTACAATTATCGTGACGCACACATAGAACCGTGACGTAGTGCGCACACACATGACGTAATACACACACAAGATCTAACCAGAATCATCCCGTACAGAATGCTTAGAGAATATCTCAGACACGCCATGCTCAAAACACACACTTGCATAGGCCTAGTGTATACAGTGCGTCCCGCTAAACATCGCTCACAGCACACACTCGCGTGTTCCCAACATGTATAATCATGATTCCTTACAAAGGATTAAAGTGAGAGCATTGTGACCAGCCTTATTACGTTCCTATACCAGACACGAGATGTGTTGAGGAAGCAGTGTAATAAAGGAGAAAAAATCACATAACTTCATGTCATTCGAAAGATTGATCACCAAAAGAAAATTTATAAGATAAGATAATTGATAATAATAAGATGAAAACATTTTCTTTATACCAAATGTTTTTCGGAATTCTTCATGACGTAAGGTTCAAGAAATGGGTGTAGAAGTGATTTTGTTGTTGTTGTTTTTGTTGTTGTTGTTGTTATTGTTGTTGTTGTTGTTGTCTTTATTATGCTTGTTCAACACCTCTTGTATGTGGCAAAGGGAAGTAATATGGCTGGTCTCAACGATCTTCCGTTATGTTGTTTATCCCTGAATAAACCTGAAAAAAAAAAAATCAATAACAGGTGTCTGCCGTTGAAAGACCATAACTCTTCTGTCCATCTAAGATTGCGTCTTTCTAGATAACCTAAGCTACCATAATCAAATCTATATCTGGGTTCTCAAAGCTCCATTGGTTACAGTTCTGGCGGTAGATGGATTAAGGTGGCGTAAAAGTCCTTTTCACGGGCTCTAAATGGACTCTGTGTGATTGGTATTCACATCCCCCCCCCCCAAAAAAAAAATCATTTTTATCATATGAAAGAGTGGTCTCAAAGAACAAACAAACAAGCAAGCAAGCACGCAAACAAACAAACACATAAAACAAGAAAAAAAAAGTGAGATAATAATAGCAGAGAGCATTTGTGTAGCGCCTACTCCCGCACAGTGTATAAATTCCTTTATAACGTTATTTTGTTTTTTTAAATTTCTCATGATACACCTTTCAGGCAAAAAAGCACAAAGGTGATTTTTGCCCCTTTTTGCTCCGCATATTCAACACCCTTAGTGTCTAGCAAAAGGAAATGGGACTTGTCGAAAACAATCCTGACTAAATTCAAAAATTAACATTACTCAGCCTGTCTCTAAGTTTTTATCACTGTTGCTGACTTTGAAGCCAGCACCAGGGGGAACAACAGATGTCCAATTTTAATATTTTTCAAGGTTACGGTTCATGAGTTTAGTCCTGGACCTTAACTATCCCACCTAAACAAAATCAGAAAAAAAAAACAGCCACTATTGTCCAAAACAATGGTCTGAATCAATAACTTACAACAAAACAAAAAGCTGACAAGTTTTGTCCTATATGTAAAAGGTGGATATAAAACTTGGGGTCCATCCCTCTCGATCTTTAACTGTCTGTCTTGCCACAGCTGCATGTAAAAAAAAAAAAAAAATCTACAACTGCGAATTGACTACATCTATTTTCCCCATAAACTTTGCCGGCAGATTCAGGACCAAGGCTGAAATCTTGAAGGAAGTGAAGACAGCGATGGCGCTTCACCAGAAGTATCCGAAGTTCATGATGGGCTACGATCTTGTGGGTCAGGAAGATCCGCTGAACCCATTGCTCTTCTACATTGACGAGTTGCTGTTTCCCTCACAGCAGGACCCGCCCTACCACCTGCCCTACTTCTACCATGCTGGCGAAACCAGTAAGTCTTGTCAATACGTCCAGAACAGTCAGATACTAAATCGATGGTGTGTACCCCTCCTAAAGACGAAGACTGATATAGAGAGAGTAGACCGCCTGCTTTCTTTGCAGCATTCAAAGAGATGGGATCGGAAGAACAGAATGTGAGCATTTGGTTAATTCTGCAATGTTCCCTTTTGCAGTATTTAAAAAATAGGTCATGAATCTTTCGTTGATCTCGCAACGTTCAAAGAATTATAATTGGTATGGAACAGAAGGTCGAAAGTGTTTCATTGACCCTGCAGCATTCACAATGTGGATCACCAACGTTTAGTTGGTTGATGCAGCGAAAGCATAGGTCATGACAATTTCAATTACTTTTACAACATTCAAAGAATAATTCATAAACGTATCAATGATTTTTAGAATATTCCAAGAGCTGGACATGAACATATATTGGCTTTTATAACATTCAAAAATAGGACATGCACGTTTCATTAATTCCTGATCATTTAGAAAATAGGTTATAATAAAAATTTCTTTGGCTCCAGCAATGAAAGAGTATGTCACCAATGTTTCATGGGCTCTGGAGCATTCAACGTGTCGAGTTTGTAAGTCATGAAATTTTACAACATTCAAAGAGTATGTCGTGTGTTCAGCAGAGCTTCAGTAGTATAACAGCTGTACTGCTCGTACCACACTATCCAAAACTTTCAAATTTTACGCATGCTAATTGCCACATGGTTAACAGAATACAAAAAGATTATAGTGATGTACACCAGAAGCTCTGAAAAAAAAATCAATATCTTTTGCAGAATGGCAAGGTACCCAAGTGGACTACAACTTGGTGGACGCTCTGCTTCTAAACACGACCCGCATTGGTCACGGATATGCTCTGCCCAAACACCCCGAGCTGGCCGAGATGGTGAAGCGGAAAGGCATCGCCGTGGAAGTCAACCCCATTTCTAATCAGGTAGGTTCGTTACAGGACTTAGTTTTTTAAAAGGGAATGAGAATGGGGGTGTGCGGATGGATGATAAATGGATTGGGAGACACAAGGGTGGAATGATAAATTATGGCGAAGGGGTTGGGGGGCGAAGATGAAGAAGTGATAAGGGATGGAAAAATACAGTTTCATAAGGAAAGTTAAAATCCTAGAAATAACACATTTTCAAGCTAGGCTTCACATACTTTACGTAACTAACCCATTAAACAAAGCTGCACAACCCAAAAAAGTCATAAAACTATTTTAACTTTCTACTTTGTCCTTGCGCTTTCTCTCTTTCAGCTACTCGGACTAGTGAATGACATCAGGAATCATCCAATGACCAACCTCATGGCCGACAACTACCCCATAGTGGTCAGCTCGGACGACCCGGCCACCTGGGAGTCAGCTCCCTTGTCTCATGACATCTTTATGGCTTTCATGGCTATGTCGGGCGAGGACGCCGATCTGACCTTCCTCAAACAGCTGGCCATAAACTCTTTGCAGTAAGTCATCTCTCAGAGGAATTGTTTCGTTTACTTAGATGTGTGTTTCTCTGGGTGAAGTTTTACTCAGTCTTGTAGATCTGGTTTTGCTCCATCCTTCTGTCCCGACGTTCCAAGGGTTGTGGGGGGGGGGGGGGGGGGGAGGTTCTTAAAAACTGTTTTCTTTCCCAAAACCTTC
>JBCEWB010072737.1:0-13170 GCA_039654565.1 Peronia peronii | reverse complement strand
GGATTGCTTTATTTTTATATCTCCTCCAAAACTTACCAAGATAGTTTCATCATATTTGGCCAACATACTTTCCTACACGTAATAAAAAAAAGTAACACGGTCTTTTTATTGTAACTCTTTTATGTTTTGAGTTAAATGACAAATTTGTACAAATTTGATATGTGGCATTTTCAAAAATTCATTAAAAAAAACAACTATGAATGACATTTTAATTTGCAAGTGTTAAGTTTTAGATATCAGATTTTAGAAATGCATTGCAATGTTTGGAACGATTTTGTGTGGTAGCAAAAAAGGAGATAAAGTTTGAAAACAGAGCAAAAAAATCCAAGTTTTCAAGGATGTGTTAAAGATAGACATGCTAATTACACTTGTTCGCAGTAAAATGACCTGAGAAAAAAGGCCAAAAAAAAAAAAAAAGTTTTGAGCTAGGGCAGAAAATTGGCTGTTTTGGGATCAAAAGCCGAATTAAAAAAACCCTCCATGTCAATCATTCTCAAATCCGAATATTTGTCACTCTTTTGCCATCCTCTTATTTCGGATCGATTCTAACCAAATTCAACATACAACAGTTTCACAACTAGGCTAAAGAAAGTATATATACGCGGCTCTTTATGTTTGTAAGTTTTGGGGAAAAGTAGGTTTTGCTATGAAAAAAGGGTTAACAGGGAAAATTTCATTGCATTTTCAAACATTAAAAATTTTGTACAAAATCGCTTTTGCATATGAGAGCTAAAAAACGGCTTATTGGTTATACCATAATTATAATAAGTGGACCAAGTCTCATCAAGTTCAACTGATATTTAGCGAAAGAGATAGATTTCAAAGACAGCCATTCCAGAGTAGCCAAAATTCAAGGTGCGGCGTTGCCATGCCAACCATCCGAGCCAGTCAATTGTTTTTCCCCTATTGGAACACGTCGAATTTGCTGGAAAAGTTAAAACTGTATATTTGGAAGAAAAAAAAAGAAAACAGGGAAAAATTTCTTCGAGCACCCCCCCCCCCCCCCCCCCCCCCGAATTCCATCAAGATGTTTTTTGGTGTGCAGCACTGTCCTTGCCCTTCCACATGTGATCTCATACAGTTTTAAGATAAATTTCGTTTTATAGTCTTAAGGAGTTCTAATGGGCTTAGATATTATCTGTTTAATGAATGTGTTTGCCTTTGTGTGTGTGCCTATACTTTTTCAGATTTAGAATATAAACGGCTAAACAGAAATTATGGCATGGAAAATAAAAGCTTAAAAAATTCCCAGGGTTATAAATTTTATTTTAAAAATCTATTTAAATGATATGAAAGACGATTTTATTTGTAATTCAACCCTTAAACAATTCCCCTAAAAATAGAACTATATAAGCTGAGAGGATGTTTACTAAAACCGAAACACAGCCATCGAAAAGAAACGAAACATAAACGTGATACAATTATACCACATTGTGACCTCTTCTTTCAGTTATCACAAACAGAAGGGCAGTTCCCACCATCTTCTTCCGAACACCTGGGGTATATATTTTTGTAAATATAGTTTGTAATGTATGTACCATGTTCCTCACATAAGTAAACACAGTAGTTCTGGAATCAATAAAAGTGTGCAAAAAGTTATCAGACGGGAAAAAAAAATCAAAATATTGGAATCAAACCAGCTCTGGAAGCAGGGGCCAAACTAATTATGCTGGAGTGACCTTCCCTGACCATATGTTCCGTCTTCACCCTGAGCACAATAATGTACTCGCACCTAGGAGCTGGCACGAAGCCAACCATCTGGTCTTCTTAGAAAAACAGCGAAACCTGGCACGGGCGAAAATTTAAGTGTTTATTTCACTTAAGAGGCACTAATTAGAGGTGCAATGTTTAAGGATAGTTACATTTATTCAGTAACGTATTTATTTATTTATCTATTTTTTACATGTGTTTATTTATTTATCAGGGAGTTTATTTATTTACTTATTTATTTATGTATTTATTTATGTATTTATTTGTTTGTTCATTGTTTTTTGTTTGCGTGTTGTTCATCCCCCTTCCTTCATGCGTCTGGTGTAATGTCACGACGAGAAAGGGCAAAGGCAGTTGCAAATAAAACGCAGAAGAGGGGAACAAAGTAGACAATATAAGCGCACAAATTAAATGATTAGCACTGAAATAATACTATTTTCTTTCATTCAGCCATGCATATGCATATAAATGTTTAGAAACCTGTCTAATACCTCTGCAAAATGATCAGAGAGGATTATGTAAGGTCCAACTTCTAATTCTGACATGCCCCTAATGCTGCTTGATCTTCTTGGGACCTAAAAGATTAAACAAAGTATTGTGTTCAAGAGACAAGTAACTTTAATGATACTCGAGGTCAGTCGTTATCTATAACATAAAACATGAGTGCATTAGTTGTCCATAATATGTGGCCTGGAGATTAATCTTTGCGCGAGGTATCATCTGTTTGTCTGCTAGCGCAAGTTTAAGAATATCCTCAACAAAGGAAAAAGAAATACTGGACGACTGGAAAAAACGATATTTTCCTAAAATATGGGCCATTCTTATGGATTCTTGTTACCCTCCTTATGGAGTAGGTGATGATATTCTTTTTCCTTGTTTAAACTCAGTTGGTGTCCTAGTTTTCTTAGAATGATAAAGATACACCTGCCACAACATAGGGCCGGAGATGAGGCACATAGGCACTCACAGGAGTATGAGAATGAATGATGAAGGAGGAAAAGAGGTTATAGAGGGGGTAAGGAAATACGACCTTTAGTCGGCTAAAAGGCGTACATGAACCGAAACCGAAGGAGAAACGAAAGTGAATGTCTATTATTGGAGAGGGGCGATGGGGGTCTAGAACAGATGGGCATAACTGATCATCTCTGCCAGGTTCATTTGGGGCACTTTTTGACAACAAGAGAGCAGATGCCTGTTAATTGCCGTGTGAGTGCCGTACTGAATTAGAAGCGAACGCCTGTGAAAATGATTGGGGCATTCCCAATGTACGGTGGTTGAAAAGAGGGAAGGGGCAGAGTATCACAGGTTCTTTCTTTATTAGAAACACGCCAAGGAGGATTATTATTGGATCATTCTATAAATGTTCAATTATTGTTGATGGTAATCCATGGAAGATATAGCTGAAAAATTATCCAGCTCACTGTAACCTTTTATCATTTTATTTGTCAGTAGGCTATATCATAAGAAACATCCGTTTCAAGAGATCTTACAGTAATAGCTGTATCAGAGTAAAAGAAAGTTAACTTTTTAAGTCACTACACTGTCTAAGACTAAGCTGGAGTCCCAGATTCCCTCTTGCATTGATACAACCGCTTGTTTCGTTCTTACTGCTCGTCACCTGCCCTTGTCGTGCCCTTTACACAAACTATGTAAAAGAGAAAGAAGCCACGTGCCTTGAGAAAATTGTGAACATGCGGCAAGTGGCATCCTACCGCATAATCATTCTTTCTTAACTTCACCTTACATTCTTTGCCCGGTCAGTTCCTGCAATATACCTTTTAACTACTCCCAGGAGATCGAAAGGCGTAAATATATCGTAATCGTAGCCTTTTAACTCTTAAAGGTATACAATCGTGATAGCACCATGTGGCTGCATTTGTGATGATGCGCCGTTAACTGATTCACTCCGCCGAGCCCCACACAGGAAATCAACTTTAGCAAGAGTAAAACAATAATAATAATATTATTAAGAATGTACTACTGTTTCAAATGCAAGTGGTTCTCTTAAAGTACTTCAAAATAAACGTCTTTAATATTCTCACAGCAGCGGATTTAATATTGTTATAAATAACAGATTTATGGTGGAGTGTTGAAATACGGAATTCATGTTTTAGTAACAAGAGTAGAAATAGCACTGTTAGACATTATATTTTCTGACCGAGTGGTTCACTTAAATTGCAGTACAAAGAAACAAATGCTGGACTCGAATGGTTCAAAAGCCTGCGAACATGCGCTTCTGTTAGAGCACAATCATTCACGTACAGGTACATCTGTTATAGTCACTATAAATATAATGTTCGCCATTCTTCTGTCTTGCAGTCGTGCATTGTATTTTGATTTTGTGCGAAAGGAGTACATCAATTACTATGACATCATTTCAATTGAGACAATAATGAATATTCACAGCGCTATTACTCTCTAAATCCACTATCTCTAAATAACTTCCGCAAAATAGGTAGTAGAAATAAAACTTAGAGACTCAAGCAGCATCTTACTTTTAGGCCTATATCATGTCTATTTAGTTTATTTTATGGAGTATTGCCTGACGCCACAAAAGTGAATTTCGTCAAGAAATCGTAACATCTCTATCAGTGAAGGTAAAATAAAGTTTTTCTTTTGTTTTTCCACTTCAGAGTCAGGTCCTCATTACAAAGAAAAAAAAGCCAAATTTGGCACTGTAGTTATAGATCTGTTCATCACTATAAATGATGATGAACGTGATTTAATTATATTTGAGGAATTTGAAACGCATCAGCCAAGACCAAGATGAGTTGTAAATGATTTTTTCCTTCTTTCGCGCATAACATCAGAATCCAATTTTTATACAGTTTAATGAGACCCATAAACCACGACTGTCATCAGAACTATTCACCAGCTTATAAAAGCTAAGTAGAATTATCTACTGATAATTAATGAATTGTTTTTATTTACATTTTTAGAGTAATTTTGTCCAATACTCATCTCTTATTAGATGTGAGAAAGTCGAAGACTGTTGTCTTAAACCAAAGGATAAAAATGCATTAGGTATACTTTCAGTTAAATTCCAGTCAAAAGCTTCTCTCAATTTTAAATAGAAGACAGCATTTCGCTATAGCCCGGCTTCTTGGTTGTAAGAAAGGAGACAGTTCTCTTTAATTTATATTAATAATGTACAATTCGGCATTTAAAAAGTAAATAAATATCTAGACTAGGATGTGAGCAGTATACAGTCATTAGAACCCTTTCGTTTTTAGGTATATCTCCAATCAGTGGTCATCTTTGATTCTCGTGAACTCGATACGATGAAGACACAGATCTAATTTGACTGTATGCCTACTTTTTTTCTTCTTCTGCTTCTTCTTTTTTCAGTTTCTCTCCAGTCTACTGACCCGTTTGTCCCAAACTTACAAGGGTGTTGAAATGGCTTTACACCAGGGAAGCATTCCCGAGCCGTGTCCGCCAGTCAAAAAACTGTGTGACCGACTTGCCGGGCTTGTCCGTGTCCGGAAAGGTCGGAGCTACACAGGGCCAGTCGGCACGGACACGGCATTGACCAGCGCCTCCGTGCAAAGTTTGAATGGAAGGGTAGGGCTGAAGGAAACCATTGGCGATGCCGAGTATTTGCGAAAGTGAGACTTACAGTACCCAATTGTCTGCCATTATTTTATGTTTATAAATGATCTCTTTGATCAGTTATTTAAATCTGAGTCCACATTACCTATTTTGCCTATATACCACCGTAATTACAGCTCAGTTTATTACTATAAATGATGATGAAGGTGGTTTAATGTTGAGGCTTTTGGAACTTATCAGGTATAGATCACGCTGAAATAATATAGGCTCTTCATTTTTACGTAACATCAGAATTCAATTTTTGCACAGCTTAATGGGTTCATAGATTTTAGTAGTACACACAGAATTGTCGAATATTTTAAAACATTCTGTGATGTGTCATTTGTTCAGATTTATATGTCTAAATAAGGCGGAAAAAACTTCGTCTAGAATGTGCATTTTCTGCGCTGAGCATTCATTTACAATAAAATTCCCGAATATTGCGTTGTTGTCTTCATTTGTTTAGCTTTGTGTATTATTCCTTTGGCTGTGTGAGCAGTTTCAAGAGCAAATATGAACCTGTGTGTGATTTATAACCTCATATATTCTCCTAAAGGGGGGGGGGGACAACACAAAGCATTTCCTTTGTTGAGAAGGCCTTTCTAAAAATGGAGGAGAATTATGCATAATTTGGACTTTTGCCATATGTTAATACCGTTAATTTGCACAGTCAGATATAGAACAAGATGAAGATACTTTGATTTGTTTGATATATTGAAATTTCAGTATTTAAGGGTACAAAATAACCCGGTCCGGTTTTGGCCGCAGTTTTCGTGTCGTCAGCGCTGGACCGACACGAGTCTCTTTGTGGATTGTAAACAACGCACTTTCCCCCGTCGTGTCGCTCAGATTTGGCGTTGGACCTGGCCTTAGGTGAGAAGGCCGTTCGCTAACATTAATCGAACTAAAATAATCCGGAAAACTTTTCAACTTCAAAATTTTATTTGCTATTTATTCGTTCTGTGGCATCGATATGAACGAGTTCACACTTTACAGATAAGTTTGTGTGTTCTAAAGGCGTTGTGTCGTTTTGCGATGGACTTCTGCGATGGATCGACATTTTGTAGATCTAGACTGAGTCGCACGTTAAAACCCGGTTTATAGAATCTTCTGTGCTCATCTAAGATTATCTAACAATTACAGACAAGAGATTTATGTTTAGTGATTAAGTTCCAATGGAAATATATTTCAAATTAGACTTAA
Organism: Peronia peronii; assembly: GCA_039654565.1. Classification (NCBI taxonomy): domain Eukaryota; kingdom Metazoa; phylum Mollusca; class Gastropoda; order Systellommatophora; family Onchidiidae; genus Peronia; species Peronia peronii. The sequence goes on along the minus strand of JBCEWB010072737.1, from coordinate 6,666 downwards.
ATTGCTAATTAATTTTCAGGAGCTTTGTCAAAACGTGGTCAAACATTCCAGCGTCGGCTGCCGCCATATTGGATTCCGGAACAAGGCGCGCGTAGTCGATCTTGTGTCTTAGTAGAATTTTGATTGTTTGCAAGGAAATAGAATCATAACTGGTATTAACTAACCAAAAACTGACGATCCACCAGTGACATAGTAAAAATATTTCCCGGTAATGCGTAATTGCAACAGTATTGACACTGGGATTGATTCCCGATAATCGGTCCGCCCCACAGAATATGTATCTATTCTGTGGTCCGCCCGGCCAAAGAAGTTTTTTTCTCTCTAAATTGAGTTTGGAAATAAACGTAAAACAATAAAATTTTCGACAATGACAATGAGTTTTTTGTAGACTTGAAAATCTAAGAAAAATTAGATACATTTTGGTCATGAATAATAGGCCTAAACTTATTATTATCACTTATACTCACTGGGGCCAGAGACACTAAAATTTGTGTTTCATTGCATTTCTACTATTCTCCCATCATTACTATTGTATGATACATAGCATTAAACCTGTTAGTTTTTAAAAGTAACGATTTAATGAATAGAATGTTTTCATTTCTAATACATGGTATTTGTTGTACTTTAATAAAACCCACATTAAACTCATATATTCTATTAATTTGTCATACACACATTAATCATGCTCATGCACATGCACATGTAAAGACCTATGAACAATTTATAATTTACAAACCTTTTGTGCATTTTAGACTTGCATTTCAGGTTATCCAGGTTTTCCTGTAGAGTTTACTGATTTTTATGTCAGTTTTTTTTTCAAGCAGGGTGGAGGAGAATTTTACATTTTTCTCAACACCTCAGATACGTCTCATAAGGTCAGGCATAGCTGACACTACAGTTGTGAGATCATCCACTATAATTGTGTGTCCTCGAAGCATATGCACATTACTAAGTTAAATAATGAGTTAACCCAACAAATACAATTAAGCAGCTCTTTTAATGGTATTCACACACATTCTGTCTCTTTTTTTAATTCAATTACTAACTTGTTGTAGTTTTTCGAGTCGAAAATTTGTTATGAAATTACCCCCTTTGAACATGTGTACAGAATAGGCCTTTATGAGTGTACAAAGCAATGAAAAATGAAGTATTATGTCATCAACATGTTGTGGAATACTTTATAACATTATAACTCCTTTTTTCTCTTTTACATACATTTATTGTATACAGAAATGATCACAAGAGCTTTCTCAATCAAAAATATTTTTTTTTCTTACAATGGGAGGTAACCTATTTAAAATCTGTTTTTCTTTCAATGTACCAAAGCCTTCTGCTCCTGAAACTTATATTTTTGAAATCCCCAAATGTTAAGCCTTAAAGTGATACCAAATAGAGCAATATTGGGTCACTTTGAAAATTTACTAATTTGGACCTGAAAAAGGAAATATTTGGACACTTGGAGTGTTTTCCGCCATATATAAATTGATCGACAGATCGAGCATTTCTATTTCGATTGTTCACTAATTCTGCTCTCTGTTTTAGAGGTATAATACACTCAAAATATAGGAATGCTGTAGAAAAAAAAAAAAAGAATAATTTTTGCTATCAGTTATGTGTAAATGGTAGTAAGAATTACGAGGGCCTCCCGGAAAGTATTAAGAAAATAGCCATAACTTTCAGACTGATGAATATTTCTTTAATCTGTAAACAATGTACAACAGGGAAACAGAAGCACTTTCTTGTGGCCAAATATCAGCATCAGCATTGAACACATTCTATCATTATGTCAAATTAAACATGGCGGGCCCCACTGCAGAATGATCAAAGGTAGAGAGAGGTGAGGGGGATTGTGCGATTTTTGCATGCAAAAGGGCAAAATCCAGCCGAAAGTTATGGTGAAACTTTTACCGCATATGATAGGAATGCAATGAGCAAAAGTCAGATATATCCTCGGTGCACTTTACTCAAGGCAGTACGTACAAGCCTGAAAGACGAATCTTGCTCTGGGCGCCCATGATCTTCAAGACATGCACAAAAGGTTGCTCGCGTTGATGGGCTCATTCGAGATGATGGGCGATTGAAAGTTCGAGACATTGGTTCAGTTCTTGAAATTTCATAGAGCATTGTTCATGAAATCATCTAAGTGGACTTGGGTTATCGGAAGGTTTCGACTAGTGGGTTCCAAATCAGCTGACAGATGATAAACTGCAACGAGTCAATGTTTCACGGAATCTTCTGGATCGGTACAGACGAAGCGGCGGTGGTAATGATGAGAATCCTTTAGTTCAAATGGGAGCTGGTGGAACTTCCAAGGAAATCATGAAGGATTTCTCGAACATTTGATAACTGGTGATGAGACGTGGATGTATCATGCAACGCCAGAAACAAAACGGGATTCCATGATCTGGAAATATCCGCCAACTTCGCCCCTCCCCCCCCAAAAAAAAAATCAAGGGGCAAATTATGGCTATCATGTGTTGGGGTGCTAAAGGTATCCTTCTATTAGACATTTTGAATCATGGACAATGCATTTATGCTGCTCGTTATTCTGAAACAGTTGACGAGGAGAGAATCTGTGCACAGTAAGAAATCGGGACTTCTGAGCAAGGGCGTCATTCTTCAGCATGACAACGCAAAACCCCATAATGCGAAATTGACAAGAGACTGGCTTCATCAATATGGATGGGAGATTTTACGACACCCACCCATAGTCCCGACATCTATCAGATTATCTCCTGTTGGGCCCCTGAAACGCCATCGGGGAGGGAAAAAATTTGACTGTGATGACACCTTACTGAAGAAATGCGAGACTAGTTCTCATCGCTTGAAGCAAATTTCTTCAGGCAGGGCATCTATTCTCTGGCTTAGTACTAGCAAAAGTGTGTCGATCTCAAGGTTACCTTGAAAAGTAGCCAAAGAGTAACTCTTGTATGATTTTCCGTGAGATCCAAATAGAAATGTTTACTTTATGTAAATGTTTTTATTACTTTTGGGACAGTCCTCGTGTAAATAAATATTGCCAACGGAAAGTGAATTATCATAAAGTAAAAAAGATTATTTGATTTCCAGGTGTCCGATTAATACCTACCTAGTCTAAGCTCAATGTGTCTTTCGTCATCCTCCTAGCTGACTGTCCTTGAGGGCCATTAGAAAATTTTTAAACCATTAGTCTTCAGCCAGTGCCAAAGACATCAACATAGAATCCGTTTTCCAGCGATATTGTATGAAAATCTTATGTTAATAACAATAAACAAACAAACAAAATTATAATAATAAACATAGATAAATCACAGTTATGTATCAGATGTGTCTGCTTTTGCTTTTTCTAAGAAAAAAAAAGTTGAGTAAAAATGTCAAAAGAAGTCAAGACAGATAGTTGACCTTAGCGAACAACAACATCGAAGGGCGAGAGCCCAGGGATCATTAACAGCAAACAACAACTGAAAGTCCCAAACAAAGATGTGTGATGCGGACATGATAAGAGCAAAATATAACTGGAGGTGGAGACCGCTGACTAGGAGAGCTCTATTCTTGTCTCCCTGTGTCTTTAACAGCAAACTGGGCCTGGCAATGGTGGACGACCAAGGTGTTATTTCCACCGAGCATTTCCTGATGGTGTTGACGGAAAAGGCATCACACGCACACGTATACGGGAAGAGGGCTAAACAACATGAGCTAATTGGTAAGCTCGTTGAGAAAGAGAGGCGTCGAATATTGAAACAGCTCTTGAGTAAACAAGACTATGTAAGTAAAGAATTTGGCTTTTTATATATATATATATATATCAAACTAATTGGATGATCGTTAAGAACCTTCTGATAGTATGTAACAAAATCGCTCCAAGAAATGAATGTAAATAAATTAATATGAAATTTATTACGTTTTGAAGTGAGTGCTGATGCAGTTTAAAAAGATACCGATGTAGTAAGGTCATATACTATCTCTCATACAGTCAACGGTTGTGTTAGATGATGTCTGTTAATGTATTCTAGACAGATTATTAGGGCTTACCGCATTCAGTACTAATCTATGTATGCATCTTTATACCAGTATATTATGGGTACATACGGTACTTCAGTGTTGTAAACAGAACATGTAGACTCTTTCCTAAAATTAATCTCAAGCAACAATGAAAGAATGCTTATTTTTATTAACTGATCTGTGTTTACACTCAGTTTGGAGTCCCAATCGATATTATTTACAGTTATGAGCGCTGTAGGCCTACCTTACTCTTGACTGTATGGCTCGATCAACCAATTGTTGCCTGTTAACAACGAAGTTTTTCTTGGTCTTTAAACACGATCATTTTTCCTCGGTTCTGTTCTAATTAGTTTACGAGCGTAAAAAAGAACACTAACAAATATATTAAACAGTTCTCGTGAGTCAAAATCAAAATCATGATGTCATATTGTCAAGATCTGATAGTAAATGCCTGACATTCTAATAATTTCAGCACGCTATGTCGAGAAGGATGCTAGGGGATGTAATCTCAGAAATAATTGCACCAGTAAATTTATATTTTATATTATCTCCCTTGGGGTGACAACCCTTGTTGTTTCTGTCCAAGGGCAAAGAAACTTTTGAAATTATGCTTTTCGTACTTTTTCCGACTTCTGAGAGATCAGGCAGCATTTAATTATATTTATGTTGAATTTCATTACTATCTTGTGTTGCTGTAGGCTGCATGATTTCCTTTCTTCATTTTCATTCTGATATTGATCGTGAGTGTTTCTTGAAGAACAATCAAAATACTTCGGTTGTTTTGCAGCTACTGTTGTTGTCAAGTCGGGAAAAGATCTAATTTCCTCTGTCCACTCCTCCCCCTTCCAACCCCTTTTTTACTTTTTATTCTGACCAATTTGTTTACCCGGATGGCTGTTAAAAGTTCTTACGCATCCATCTCTATCACCAACTAAACTTTTCCAGGCTTTATGAATTATTTTTCTTTCTTCCCTTTTTACTTTCTTACTTTCTTCCGTTTTTTTTCATTCTCTGTTTTTCCTTTACCCCTCTCTTTCTCATGTTCTTTCTTTCTTTCCTTCCCTCTATCTTCCCTCTCTCGTTCTGTCCTTTTTTCTCCTCGTCTCTGTCTTTTCTTACCAGTTCTCTTTCCATGTTCTCCACGAACCATACTGGGGTTCCTTCACTCTATAAATAATCGGCCATTCTCTCTGTACCGCTTTTCCTTGATTGTCTTTTTCTTTCTTTCTCACATTCTTCCCTCTCCCCTCCCCCCCACCTACCTCTCTCTCTCTCTCTCTCCCCCTCTGTCGCTGAATGGGAATATATATATATTCCCTCTCTCACAGTCTGATAAAGAGTTGTTTTATTTTTTATTTCACTCTACCACATCCCAGCTTCACCTTCCTATTTCCTGGTCATGTTCACCCTTCTTAATTTCTCACTTAATTTATCTCCCTCAGCTCTCCCCTTTCTGTATCTCTTACCCCCTGTCTCCGCTTTATTTTCTTCGTCTCCCCCCCTCCCCCTTTTTAAAAAAAAATCCGTGCTTCTTTCCATAAAATTAATTGCATGAAGAGTACATTTGGGGGAAGGGGGGGGGGGGGAGATGGGTTTCTTTACTGTGTCGGTGGTTTAGCGGTTAGGCTTTCGGACTAGGGATTTAAATTCCGGGTTCGAATGCTGACTGGTTCCGACATGTTGTCTTTGGGAAAGACAATTTACACACATTTCCTGGCTCGACCCAGGTTTAAATGGGTACCTCACTATAGACAGTGATTGATATTGTTAGACTGATAAGGATTTCAGCGCCAAACAGGCAGCCGCCTTGTATGCTTTCCAGGAAGGTGGAGAACGTCTATGAGTGTCCTCTTTGGGTCTGTCGGGGTAATAATAGATTATGAAGCGCATAGAGCCTGTAATATACAAGGACAAGCGCTATATAAATAATCTCTATTACTATTATGTTGATGATCATGATGATGATGATGATGATAATGTTGATAAGGAAAATTTGGCTAGCGATATATTTTATTAACTCAATTCAAAATTCTTCATATTGTTTTTCAACCTTTTTGGTGTATTTGATTAGTTGCCGGTGGACAGTCGTCTTAATTTTACGACATTTTTAGTAATATGATGATGATGATGATGATGATGATGATTTACTTTCTCTTGCAACTGTTATGGCAATTAGAGCGACCATTAAGTTTTGATATTCCTTAGAAAACGTTTTATACTATTATTATTATCGAAGGGTTTTCATATTCCTATCTTTTATTCTCACAGGCAGCCGTCGTCCACTTAACGGAAGCAAAGTACTATGAAATGTTAGTATCTCACTTGTAGGTGTGTGTTTTTGAAAATCAGTTAGATGTTTTACTATCTGACACACTAAGACAAAAATAGAACTGGAACTGAGATATTTAGAGACAAGGCCAGATTAGTAAATGAGTATATTAATGGATGGATGGATGGATGGATGGATGGATGGATGGATGAGAAGCTGCTGGATGGATGGATGGATGGATGGATGGATGGATGGATGGATGGACGGACGGATGGGCGCATGGATTTATGGTTGCATGGATGCATTAATTGATGGATAGATGGATGGATGGATGAATGGATGGATGGATGAATGGATGAATAGATGGATGGATGGATGGATGGATGGATGGATGGATGGATGGATGGATGGATGGA